>WYDI02028205.1:15551-53005 GCA_009867235.2 Psittacus erithacus | reverse complement strand
TGCTCCATCCCTGGCAGTGTTCAAGGCCAGGTTGGACAGAGCCTTGGGTGGCATGGTTTTGTGTGAGGTGTCCCTGCGCGTGGCAGGTGGGTTGGAACTAGATGATCTTAAGGTTCTTTCCAACCCTAACCGTTCTATGATTCTATGAGGTTAAAGCAGCCCAGTAAAGCACCACTCTTCTGATGAAATCTCTTAGTGCTCAATGACAACTCTCCCCTAAAGTGGATGAAAATAAGACTAGGACTGTTTATCTAGTTTTGTGGATATAGACCTATAATGACTGTGAGTCACTTACACATATGAAATAAATGTTTCTAGAGCATTGTGGAACAGATTATTTATTTCTCTTTGAAGTTATAGCATGTGAACCATTATATTATCAGGCACATGAAAGCATTTGTTGCACCAAACTGCAAGAACATGAAATAGAACATGTGATGTCCGCAGGTTCACAGATCAATGGCATGGGGGGAACAAAGCATTGGGTGCCCTGTTTTAGTGTGAGTTGTCCCTGCCCATGACAGGGCATTTGGAACTAGATGATTTTAAGGTCCTTTCCAACCCTAACTATTCTATGATTCTGTAATTCTATTTTAATTACAGCTCAAGCTGCAATTTCCAGCTGAAAATTGTCTATCTCCTAGCATTGTCCAAAAGACCATGAAGAGCTATCATTATTCTTTCATAAGGCTTTATGCCATATACAGCTGCCTATAATTGATGTTGTAGTTAATTGGGTAGTCTCATTGTTTCTGTATGTGCTGCTTTACTGCTCGACCTCAACCACAGTCCAAGTAACAACTGAGGGTAAAAAGGGATTTTACTGTAACTGGAGTTCTTTAGGATGCGTGGGCCTTGTGTTAATTAATTTTCCACATTTATTCTTACCTCTTCTGAAATGTTTCATCTTATGTTTGCAGATGATGTAGATGTTATTTAAGCATCAGCTGTTTTGGATATCCTGCAGGCAAAGAGAAAGTAAATGGAGCTGCACAGAACAGCAGTGTGCCCCTTCAGAAGTATCAGCTCTTTTGCAGTGCCATGATGATGTAGCCATAGTTCAAGTTCACATATGAACTGAATTGTTTTGAATAGTCATGTGGCTGGTTATTAACCTGTTTTTCCTTTTTAGACGCTGCAGTTTTTTATATAAAAGCAACACTTGGGACTGCTTCTAAAGAGGTCTTAATAGAAGGATAAAAATACTAGTAAGTAGAGAGGATTGTAGTTGCCCTCCAGAAATTGAAATAATTTTCCCTTAGTTTCCTGATTAATGGAAAAGAGGAAGAAATACGTTTTTAGTATTTGTTTTCTATTTAGCCTAAGTTAAAGGCAACACAAACATGTTATCTGTATGCATGCTGTTCTTCCATAGTTCTGGGTTGTAGGGTCATGGAAAAAATCCAGCTAACTTGTTTGTTCATTCCAATAAATTCAGGAATTCAGTGTTGGAGAATACCACTCATTCATCCTCTGGTCAGTGTGAGATGCTCACAGTGAAAGTTAATGCAATACTCTCTTAAATTTTCTGGGAGGGTGAAAAACACAGCATGTAAAAGAGGATGGAGTGGTACATTTTCCATGAAGCCTTCAGCAACTAAAAGTTACTGTCAGTGGGATCCACTGTAGAGCTTACTTGCTCCAACTGCCTAGGTGAGCTTTTTATCATCAAAGCATGGAAAAAGTTTCCTCCTGGGAAGTGATAAAGGCAAAAAGCAAATCACATAGGAGCAAGGTGTATCTTTTCTTCATTGAGGTGAAGTGAAGCACAGGCAGAATGGAGGAGGCTCAGGAGGTTCAGGAAAGTGAAACAGATGTTCACTGTTTAGATGCTACAGGGTTGGTATTGAATGCCTGGACACAAGCTGTGTTCCTGAGAATTTGGATCTCTGATTGGAAAAGTGAAATCTCTTTTCTGTTTTAATGACATTTATTGTGAGATTTTCTCATATGAAGTTTAAAATAGTGATGTCTCTTGTGAGGACTTCTAGGATTACAGTGCAGGTAAGATTCTGTGTTTGTTAATGCATTTCAGCTGGTTTCACTATTGAAACACAGAAAGCCTGTTTCCTACTTCTGTGTTGCAGTGCTCCCTTAGATCCTCCAAAACCCCTTGAAAATAAGAGAATGCAAAAAGTAGATTTCTGTAAAAGTGGCCAGAAGATCGGTGACACCTTGCCTGGGAGCCTGTATGGGCACAGCATGCCTCACTGATTTTGCTAGCCAGTGATGGTTCTGTGATGTCTTTTTCCAAGTTACATGTATGCCTGTGTGTATGGCATGAGGAGCTGGACTATTCCAGACATGGGGGAATGTGAGCTAGCAAGCTGAAAACTATTCACCTAGACTATGATGTAGTGGTGTCCTTAGAACTTAGGGTGACTGTCTTCTGACTATGATGAACATGAAACTGAGGCCTAATTCTTGCTTCCTTTTTATTTCAGACTTATCTGTGCATTTTATTCTGACAATGTATTTTTTTTTAATTCCAGAACAGTGACAATAGCTGTTCTGAAATCCCCAGTGTTCTGAGGTGCTTTAAAAATGCATGAAGGATCATGTCAAATATTTATGGCAGCTATTCTGTTCTCCAAATTTTGTAGATGAAAGATATGGCTCCATCTTTTTAAAAAAGCAAGGTGTTAGGGAGAAGGTACATTTTCCTGCAACTCAAATCTTGTCCAATTGATATGTTTTGTGTCTTCAATTAGCCATACAGTTATAAATCAGTGAGACTCAGGGTCCTGTATTTTCCTCTTTATCAGTCCCCTTTGCTTTTTTTCATGTATTTGCTTCTTGATGGTATTTATGCAGCAGATCTTGATATATCTTGGTTACATGTATTTAGAAACTCAAGTCAAAGTACCTATAAAATAAAGTGACTATGCAGCAATTCTGCATTCTGACATGATGTACTTCTTAGAAATGGTGTGAATGAGTGGGTGTCAGAAGTGCTGCAGAAGTGGGACTCTAGAAATAACATGTTCTAACTGAAGATCTTTGAGTACAGATGGCAAATGTGTATATTGTTGAAGTCTCTAAGATGGACACTTTGTCTCTGGAACAATCTGGTTCTGTATGAGACTGAAAGCACAGACCTTTTTCACTGGCTGGCAGAAGAAAATAATTTTCTTTATAAAAACTGAACTGAAACTAAAGCCATTACCTCAGTAAATCTGCCAAGATGTGCTGTCAGAAGCTTTATAATGGAATGAGAAGAGGTTGTTTGATAATTATTATAAAATGAGTATTGAACTGACCATACAAATTCACCTGAAGTTCTTTAGTGGGTTAAATATATGTTGAAATAAGAGTTTATATATCCACAGGGAGAGATTAGCAGCAGATGGCAGTGGTACACAGCAAAGCATTTCTTTAATTCTGAATTCCTTCATGGTCGGTAGGATGAACTATTAGAGACTCCGTAAAGGGAAAAGAAGAAAGATGTATGTTTTATTATGAAAAAATTATATCACAGCACACTTGACTAACGAAATGATGTATAAAATCCATACTTCTCTACAAAGGAAAGCATGGTTGAAACTGGTTAACTAAGAAGAGATTATTGCTAGTTTTAGAATGCATTATTTTGAGGGATGAGCATTCACATGATAAACTTTATTACAAACTTGGAAGAAGCTGGAGATGCATCTGGTGTCTATTTCTCTTCTGTATAGGCTTACGTCTTCTTTTTTGATGCTTTTCTTTTCACGTTCCCTAGAATGTAATCATCATAACCAAAAATCAATAATAAATTTGTATTTTCAGGATTTCATCTCTGATGATGCTTAAAATATACTTAGGCTGTGACCAGAAAGAAATTGTTTAAATGCCCAGGTTACCAGAATGCCATTCATTTTGACCTGAATTATGCCCAATAATAAAAGAAGGTTATTCTCACAACAGCTATGGTACCTTAAAAATGTTATCCCATGTTGCCATAGGTCAACTGAAGCATGCATTCTGAAAATCAGTACAATATCTCAGAAGAGCAGTTAAGCAAGTACTTGTGTAAATACAGCAGAGGATTAATTTTCCTGTGTGGTACGGAATAATATCTGAATTTGTTGTAATGTGGTGTGAGAAGTCTTTTCGCAATCCCCCCTTTTAAGAAACCTGTATGAAGCTGAGTGAGGATTCCTGATTAGTGAAATCGCTAACTCCACTCTGTATATATGGAAGACAACAATAAAAAATTGAGTGAAAAATGGAGGAATCTTAGGAACTTTCAAAATAAGGTTTATGATAGTCTGGCCAGAAGGTCAGGTTTCTGATACCCATAATTGCTGTTGTGCTCAAGAAACACTGAAAATTCGACATGTTCAAACACAGTTTCTATAGAAAAGACAATCAGGTCAGCTTCCAAAACCTATTTGCTGCCAAACCTCAAGCCTGACTTTGGTACAATTCTGCTGACTGCAGCAGACTGAAAATACACAATTGCTTCTTAAAAACTGAGATATTAAAATAAAAAATTTCAATGGATTGAAATTAAAACTAACTTTAAAACTTGATTTAATAGAAGGCGCTCAGTAAGGTGGTTCCAATCTTGTCTTGGGCTCTTTTTATGGTTATTTTACATTACTTGAAATAGGAACTTTAAGTACTTTTTTAAATGGATAAAAAGATTGTCGAGTTTCACTTAAACTTTTGTAAGTACCTCTAAAACCTCTATTAAAAAGCTATTTTTGTAATTTCTTACAGTACTACACTTCTCCAAATCACAAAAGAGATCACTGCCTCCTACACTGGCAGTAATAAAAAAGGTTTTGTATTTTGCAGACATTAGGGATTGATCTTTATAGCAGCTCATGGAGATAGGTATGCTAATATGCTTCTGTTTTACAATAGAGAACTGTAGTAAAGGAAAAGGGAAGAGATAAAGCTTTTTGCGGCCAAATTAATCACGCATTACCCACAGCTTCCAAAAAAGTTATACTGATCTTTATATTATTGTAAATGATGACAAACAGATTTATTTTGGGCAGCAGATTCTCAGTCTTGCAGTTGAAAATGCTTTGGTGCTTGTCTGGGTTATGCAGGGAATTCGTGATGGAGCTGAGAGAAGAGCCTGCTCCCACCTTTGTGTTCATCCCCTTGCTGTTTTTCTCAAATCTTTAAGTGAAGTTTTCTCTCTCTCCGTTGATGGCAGCATTCCAGTGTATTTAAACAGTATCTCTCTCTGCCAAGATACCGAATAATTTCTTTTATGGAAAATTAAAATGGCATGTATGTGCACTGGGGATACATAAAGCTAAGGGGCTGCTCTGAGTTTTTATTCTAGCTGGTGATTAAAGCATGTTATAAGGTTTCTCCTCAGCTGTATGTAGGTGAAGGGATGCTTTCAAGTGGTGTATGCCGTGGACTGTGCTTCCCTTTCTCTTCATTTATGCTGTGTATGAACTACAGAATACATGCTTTTTTTCTCTGCAGGTTTGTTCTGTAACCATTTCTGGAGACATCTGTCTTATCTTCTTTTCTGCTTGCATTCCTTTTATGCTTGTGTAACTGTACCAAAGTGATGGAGTTTATGCTAATAAACTGTCTGTGAAGAATCAGGAGAGAATTCCAGTTCTCTTAATCTGAAATGAGGTGGATCTTTGGTTAAATTTTTGGCTCACCATATGATGCCACATAAATTAGTTTTACCACCCAACACCCACATTTTAGAGTGAAGAAACAACCTAGGTAGAGTTATTAGACAACGTAATATCTACTTCATATTAGACAGCTGTTAGAAGGATTGTTAGAAGGGTTGTCAGAATGAGGACAAATCATGTAAGTATGGTAACATCAGTGTACAACTGGCAAAGATCCAGCATTACTGCAAGGTAAGGCTCAAGTTGCAACACTTAAAGTGTTGTATTAGGCAGGTCCATACTTTTCAGGCTGCAGACATATTTTGTGCGCACTTCCTTTTATCTCTCTCATAGGCCTTCAGGATATCCACAGCAGATGAGGAATAGGCTTTATGCCTGTATGGCTTTACACTGTCTAACAATAAAGTCCCAAATTATCCATTTGCCATGTGATCTTCATGAGAGCAGAAGTAGGGATATTTGTGTTTTGCTTGGTTAATACTTGACCTGGAGAATGAAGATAGTATTTGTGCAACGAAACGGTGGTTTGGTGATAGAAATGGTTTGATTTGTATTCAGAAAGCTATAGATTTTGACCTTTTGATCTGAGCTGATTTTCTGGGCTATCTTAATCAGTGGTGAGAAAAAGGCCTACTAAGTCATTAGAATATAGCTGACATCTGAAATGTTGAAAATGAATCACATTCTAAACCCACTTATTTCTCTCCACCGGTAATAAAGGAATTGTAGGGTTACTCAGATTTAGGTGTTTACATTTGAGGTATTAAAGTTATGTGTCTTGATACAGGGGATACAGAAATGCCAGGAATTGTCACACGAAGTAGCGGAGTTAAAGCGCAGCAATGTTTACTTGCAAATATCCCTTGGGAACTAAGGAAGGTAAAGGAATACTTCCAGAACAGCAAGGCTTTCCTTATGAAACTTTAAAAGTACTTCACATGAAGTCTGAGGCTCATGCAGCAGTGAATAAATTAAACTATAACACAAATAAAACATAAAGAATTCACATACAACAGCAGTGTGAAATCATGGATTGTAGGGATGGTAATGAGAATAAGCATGACTCTATATCCTCCAGAACTTGAAATTTTACCTTGATGTTACCAAAACTGTTAAGAAGAAATGATATTTAAGTTACCTAAATTTCAAGACTCATTTCAAAGTAGGTCTCTGGGCATTTATAGATAAAAATGTGTGTGTGTATGTGTGCGCATGCAGATCCAGCACTGTGCCCAAGAGACAGTCTTTTTATGTGTTCTTTCATTACTGATACTAAACAGTCTTAATCTTTATGAGACAACTGAGTATTATTAATACCAAAGTGTCCTAATCTATAAAGGCAAACACACCTTATTTATTACCAAACTGACTTGTAACCACAGAAAGCTTTGTTTGGCTCATTGATTTTCCCTGAGTCTCCTATCCTATGATGATTTCCAGGAATCATCATATTGGCGTGACCAAAGCCATATTGTGCCTGTATCATCTACAGTGTTTATTCATTCTTTGCTAACCTACCATTTATATTGATTTAACCTGTTTCCAAGGTTATCTTACACTACTAGTAGACTAAAGGATGTTAAATGAGTTGAGGTAGCATGAAAGGCCTGAATTAGTCACATGGTGCTCTAAAGCAGATATGTGGAACGAATTCAGAACAGATGCCAGCACTGGTTGATTATTCCACTGAGAGGATATACCTCTGGCTTCTCGTCAGGTCATGTGTACATCTTCCTTCACATTTGGAAAGGCATAGAGATTTGGGAGCTGACGATCTGGTGTGGTGAGAGCTCCAGACACTCTAAAGTTGAAGTACATTAGAAGTTAAGGACTGTTCCTCTGCTGGGTTACTGAAGACTTGTTTAATACTCAATGCAATGAAGCCTAGTATTGCTAGAATGAAACCCAAATTGCTAAGAAGTAGTACAGAATTCCAGATATTTGACAAGAAGGGATAACAAGGAGTATACTTAGAAGTTAGCTGTAATGTAGTATTTGTATTAAAGGCTCTGATACCTAGCCATTGAACGGTGCTGCTATAATCTGTTACCGCGTAAATTAGCTTTTTCCTCATAGATTGCTCTTTTTGAACTCAGTCGTTGCCACTCATTTCAAACAATAGGTGCAAAAAAGATTGTCTTTTTCTACTTTCATTTCTGTGTGTCAGTATTCTGGGATATTCCTAGTGGTTCCCAAATATCTTTTGTTTCAAGTTCTGCCTGTCTCCCTTCCTGCTGTCCTCCTTTCTATGCACCATGCAGCAGTATCTTAAACTCTTCAGATTGCTTTCTGCTTTTGTCATTTGTTAATTCCAAGTCTCTTTCCCAGTATTTTTACACTGAACAGCTTCTCTCTACACATTGAACTCCAGTTCTTTTACATGGAATTAAAAATCTGCCCACTTAATTTATGAGGACTTCATCCATTGTACTACATTCTATCTTATCTTCTGTGTTTCATTTTCTCTGACACCTCTATGCTGTAAAAAAGGTACTGTGCTTTCACTAGCTGGTGTTTGGGGTCTTTTTTGCAGGCTGTACAATGGATATGCTGTAACAGTCATTATAAACATTAATGTTGAATTTTCTAGTATTAGAAAATTGCTTCACTTTCCTCTTCTATCATGGGCAGCGGAGTAAGTCCTGCACCCCCCTTGAGCATGTTGTTGTCTAAGTTGCAATGGTGTAGTTCATTTTGATGCTTAGAGGGGACAGTGTGCAAGCTTGCAGCTCTCACGGGCACCAGGGACTGTGGTTGCTGTGCGGTACTGATATGTGTTCTCTGACATCTGTGTGCTCTTCTTCAGCTTAGGAGAGACCTCTCTGTCAGATGTGCCAATAAAATGTAAATGATTGAATACCTTTTATTGAGGTTTTAATCAAAGTGGCCCACAAAGCTGCATAAAAGTAACTGGAATCGGGAGACTGACAGAAATACAGCAGGGGGGCATGAACACAGCAATGCACTACCTAGTTCTAATGGCTGTAATTTCACAACACTATTAAAGTAAATTACAGAAGACACAGTGGGCTGAATTAACCTTATCTTCAGTCCCTTACAGAGTTGCACAAGATGGGACCTGGTGAATGTGGTTCTTTCTTTCTCTGCTATTAAACTGCACCTTTACACCTGCTATTAGTAATGATGCACAGATGCTGACTGAAATACATTGACTGGAACACTCTAATGTAGGGCAGACTTGTCAGAGAAAACTCAGATTGGCATTAGGTACTGTGATTCATTAAATGAAATCAATTGCTAAATATATAACACACTTCAAAATTAAATGTACATTTGCTACAAATGAACAGTTCATTTCTGGAAGAGGAGCAGATTGAATCACTTGTATTTGAGTAAAACCAAATTCTAAACCATAGTAGTAGCACAGGAAGAATGTACTCACTTCATTGCATTAGCTTGTGTGGAATGACATTACCCAGCAGCTAAGCATCATGACTCCCTTACAGAAGCGCTCGGTGTGTCATCCATGTGGCTATAGCTTGTGAACATCTGTGCAAAGTGACCTATCAGCAATAGCGCTGATAAAGCCAGAAAATCCTTTTTCTTGTAGCCATAGGTTAAAAGTACTGATGAAGTTAGAGCCGAGATATTATTAGAAGAAAAGGTTGAATCAACGCACACATTTATACAACAACACCTTTATAAAAATCAGTTTGACTACGTGACTGTTATCATCATCTAACTAATACAATTATATTGGTATAAAAAGCAGTGCACGGATCAAGCCCACAGAGGGAATGAGGAGCCCCTTCAAAGTTCTGAGAGCTCCCACTCCTTCTAGACTGTAGCACTACTAACTGATGCTCCACTTTCAGTTCACTTATAAATGTTGATTCCAGTCCTCAGCATCAATTCACTGAGGTCACTTGAGACCAAAACTGAATTATTCATTGTGTTTTTTAAAGTTTTTGAACTACAAATGTTGAAGAGTTCACAGTCTATTCTATATTAAATACTGAATGACTTCAGAGAGCAATGTTGATTTTCCTCTTGGGGCTCTGCTGCTGTCCGTAAAGTGTTCAGGCAATATTCTTGTAGTTTATGATGTCATAAGTGTAATCTCTTGTGTGAATTATATATCTTTGTATTCAAGCTAGGTCATCCTATTAGCCTAAGGTTTATAGACAGTCCAGTTGCTTCCACCAGGTTTTTGAAGTCTGGGTAGCACTTTTCTTCAGTAACACCCATATCTCAGGTAAGGGTAAAGTCCCCTGCCTTTAGTGTGAAATCATGATAGTATGAGAAGAGTAGTAAAAGGTCAGGATCATTCCATATGATCCTAATAAATGTTTGTGACAGCCTGCACCCTTTTTCTTTCAGATACTAGCAGCTCTTGTTCATGCAGGTATAATTTTTCTAAGCCTGAATCTTCCTGTACTTTTTAAAAGATACGCAAAAGGAAATTTTTGTGTCCATCTCAAGCACTGTGCTGCTCAAAATACAGCACTTCTTTGAGCAGATTGCTTTGAATTTCCTGTTGCTGTTTAGCAGTTCCCCAATATAAATGGAAAAGCACCTTATGGGAGAAGGAGAAAGAAGTGACTGTGCTGGCAGTAAGGACCATTGTCTTTCTAGGGAAAGAACTTACATTGTAATCACCAATAATTCTAATTCAGCGAACATGGAATGAGAAGAATGAAGTTAAACTTGGCTTTCAATGATTGTCATTGACCTCAATATAAACCACATTTGCAATAGAGTAAATAAACACTCCTCTAGCATTTTTTCCTAGTCTTCCTAATAAAAGCAAATATGAAAGTATATTACTCATCTTGCTATTTATGCATGTTTTACATTAACATCTGGCAGTGATTATACACTGATAGCGGTTATCCAATCCATCCATCCATTCGTTTTGCAGGGTTTGGTTGAGCAGAGAAGAAACTTACTGGGGAAGGTAAACTAAAGATCTGAGAATTGCAGCTGGTGAGATTTAGGTATTCCCCTCTCTTCTGAGTCGTAGTGCTCTCAGTTCTAGCTTCTGTAAAGTTAAGCCTTCTGCATTGCTCGGTTTCCTGCCTTGGCTGACAGTCTCATTGTTCCAAGGGAACATAGCTGTCAAAGAAGGTCATCGCTGCAGAGGCGATGGAGTTTCTCATGTACCTAAGGTCAGTCCCACAGAGATTTTTGAGACCCGTGGCAGTGACCTTCACCTGGACTCTGAAATCATCAGGAGCGTATATGGAGACCAGCATGCCAGGATGATGTGTTCATAGTGGCTTGTGTTGCTAAGGAGACTGACAGCTGCTTTTTGAAGCAGCAGGAGTTTTTTCATTATATATGTTTGTCAGTCTTGGATACAATGAGATGCAGTAATCAAGTCTGGAGGTCGTTCATATGTGGATCCTTGCTGCTAAGTATTGTGTCTGATAGATGTTGGAGAGAAGTATATTTTTCAGTATTTCATCCAACAAAACATTGATGTTTAGTAAGGTGGCAGATTTTCTTCCGTCTTAGTTGTCTCCATTGTGAGTGAAGAGAAAGAAGTAGTGGTTTGATGTAGGAGTAGTTCTTGTGTCCTGTGCATCCTGTACAAGATACACAGTCTCCATGCATACAGAGTGAGTTTTATGTGTTCCTCAGTTTGCTCATAGAGTGGCAGTTGCTGACTAGATGATTAAAAATATCTCGTTAAGAACTACAGTTCAAATTTAGCTTTATATTTATGTCTGCATAGCTGAGGAACAACAGCTTGTCTGCAGTCTGATTGCTTTCCTCACTTCTCCAGTGTTGTCTTTAGCCTTTAATTTGCTTGAAAATGTCAACAAAAAAAGTATTTCCATTGAACTAATTGGTGCTTTAAGAAAAAAAATGTGCATATCCCTTTTCTAAATGTAAAAAGAGAAGACTTGATGCTCAGAAGCATGTCTGACAGCTAGACTAACTACTCCGTGCAAACAGTTTTCATGTCACACTCTTGAAATATTTTTACATCAAGCAGTTAACAGGACCTTGAAGGATTACTCAAAATTGTATTTCTGTTGAGCATGTATTGCCACACAGAGGCATGGAAAAAAGGGAAAACCCACTACTATCACCACTAGTGTTACTGTTGTATTTTGTGGATGTTCCTGCACTGGCTTATGGTAGTGGCAATAAGCAAATCACTTATTTTTAAGTATTTGTGCACTTTACTGACTTTCATAGGCAGCCTATCAGCCCTTCGTTCATCTATGTGTTAAAAACCAGGTGAGAGAACTTTCAGTGAAGAATGCTGGTCAGAAAGGGCTTGGAAATTCAAAGCGAGGAATCTGCCTCCTTCTGCTCTTTTCAGCAAGACACCTTCTTAACATAAGCAGTTAACTGCAGCACCCATGTGCAAAGCATCATCACCCTTGTGCCTCTAGAGAGTGGAAAGAGACCATTCTCTCTGTTCATAGGGCAGTTTGATCTTGCCAAGAGCTGAGTGTCCTCGAAAGGAGTCTGCCTTTTTGTCTTGGTTATAGAGTCATCAAACATAGCAGTTAAACATTTGAAGTTCTGTGAGAGAAGTCAAGGCTCTTGTGTGCATTACTGGTAAGAAAACATCAAGACATACCAAAGTCTATGATTCTGTTTGTAAAAGCAGAAAATGTTGAGCATGCCCAAGAGCAGAATTAGCATGCACATGCTCTCACACTGTCTGCCGGGGACGCTAGGTAGTGCAAGACGTGACTGAACCCAGAAAAAGAAATGGATGGTTTGTTCTTTTTTCTTTTCTTCTGATGTTAATCTCAGTCATTGCATTCTGTTAGGCTTCTGAGCTTAATCTGTCAGAAGCAAAGAAATTTAAATGCATGTACTGAAGAGAAACATTATTCTTTTTCACATCATATATTCCTTACGCTTCTACTGGTTTTTATTAAATTATTTCAGAGCTTAAATCCCCTTTGTGCTGTGCAAATTTTGCAGTTTATTAGGATGTCTTCATGTTTTGGTAGAATTAAGGAATGCTCAGTTTTCGCATGCTGGTCATTTCTACACTAAACAAACCCAATTTAAAGAAAATATTTTATCTTTGATCCAAATAGTTCCTTTATCCTTTCTACTGAGTGAAAACAATGTTGTCGTCCCTCCCAGAATTGTAATCTTTTTTGTTATATACCAAGGCAATTCTGTTTTAGTAATTTGCTTTGATTGACTAAGGAAAACCATGACTGAGTGGATACATCTGTTGCAGTAGTAGATGCCTACCTTTGACTTTCTCCTCCCTTACCCCCCTTCTTTAAGAGCTAGTACAAGGAATCACATAGGCTACTTGTCCCTTCAGCAGTAGCAAGGTAGCTCTAAGCAAGTCAGAGTCCCATAATAGTCTTATAGCTTGCTGAGGACTTGAATGTGTGACTGACTACCAGAAATGATGCAAAGCAAGGAGAATTGCTCTGGTTCCACAGCAGCCGTCAGACTGTCGAACTGGATCCATGATTAATTCTTTCTATAAGATGAAGGAAAGCCTGTTGTCCTGATTGTGCAATAGGGTCATACAGAACAAGTCTTCCAACAGTGAGACAACTTCTGTTAGTTCTCTGGTGGTACAGAACAATACTGAGCATTTCTATTTCCCAGTTCTCTAAGTTCAGTTCTAAGTTTTTTATTTTGGCTTAAATGGAAATGTAGTTCAAAATTAGGCTTGTGTTGATAAGATGAACTCAATTGCTGTACATATGATTTTGCTGAATTTAGAAATCTGTGCAGTCAGCCTTCTCTGAAAAAACTATTTCTAAATGAGGTCTAGCAGAAATTGTCTATGTTGGTCTTAAAATAGAAAAATGTACAGTATTTTAATTGTATTAAAAATGTCTAGAAAAATTGTTAGTCTGACAGGGAAGCTTCTAGGGCTGCTTCCAGGCTTAATTTAGTTCAAGAATGTAACAGCTTGGGGGAAAAAAAAAGGTTGTTATAAAATGTGAAATAAAAAGTTCATATTCAATCTGCTAGAAATTACTGATATTCATTTAGAAACTGTTGAGATGTGCTGTTTATTAGTACAGAAGAAACAGACAGCTGATAGTCTGTTTTCATCATTCAGTATAGATACATTAAAGATAAAATGAAGTCTGAGATGTGAACCAGAACATTATTTTAATACTACTAATAATTGCTGCCTGTGTTACTAACTAAAAGTTGTTACAAATAATGCAGGTAGCATTTTTCCCTTTAATCTGGTAATATGCCACAAATATATTTTGAAAAACGGGAATGTGGAACCCAGAACACAGCTTTCTGTGTTGAATGAGAGTTATCAAAGGCACCTCATAGCATCTTGGTACCATGTTATATTTCTGCTGCATTCTCTTGGCTTGTCTAGAGAAGTAAAGCTTGGAGACAATTAGCTACAGCTACTGAGGAGTTCAGTAATAAACCCACAAGAATAATAAAACTGTGTTTATGTCAATAGCTTAGAGGAAATGGCTGTGCAAGAACAATGACTTTTGAAAGAGTGTATATCTTGACAGAAGCTCAGATCACATATATTTCATCCTTGTTCATTTGTCAACATAAAGGCAAGATAAAGTCTTGTGGGATTAAGTAAACTCCATAACTAAAAATACAGTTTGACACTGCTTGTAGACACATGACAAGTCTACACAAAGAATGTATTGGGATTCTTTTCAGGTATAAAAGAATATGGTTTCAAGACAGGGAGAACACTTTTACTGCATTTAGATTCAAGTATTGTAGCATTAGTAGCTTCAAATAATTTTAACCAGATGTTGTTACGTTCTTCTTTTTTTCAAGTTTTACAAATACAGGTGGCAAGGAAATCATGTGTGAAATATTTCTAAATAGAACCATTAATTAAAATTTAGAAACTCTTTTGCAGTTGGTATAATTTCTAAAACTGTTTATCTAATTCCTTAAGCTGTGTGCCATAATTATAATTGAATAATTTTCTTACGTTTGTTCAGTGAATGAAGAATTTTTGTCATTTTAAGTTCTGTATTTCATATATATTTTCCAGCAACTCTATAGCATACCTGTTCCTAAACGGACCATACTGTCCACACTGATGCTAATCTTGCTATGTGCATTACATACCTTTCTTGAGGAACAAGTGACATGCCAAGTGTCGGTCAGATCTGTAATTTGTGTCAAACGGTTCTGGTGAGGGTGTAATAAACTAGGAAAATCCAACTGCCTTTTGAAGCACAAGAACAGAAGAACAGGAAAGTCTTTAGGCTAAACTGTTCTCCTTTAGGTGAGCATAAAATAATAATCCCTTCTGCCATACATTCACACTGATGGGCCTGTCTTAAAGTTTACGGCTGGGTAATGGAGAACAGAATTTCACCCTTTCATTCTCTTCCATAGTAACTTTCCATTCATTTTTGGCAAGATGAAGATCTGAGTTAGAACTGCAGTTAATCTTCAGAAGTGAACAGGAGATATTTTGGGTTCCCTTGTGATTCATAAACTCCTCTGTGTTTGGTTTTCAATTGTCAAAACCCATTTCTATTGCCACGTGTAGAACTCCTGAGGTTTTTCTTCCGTGTCAAGCATTACCAAGTTAACTTTGCAAAGACGAGTTCCACAGAAATATGTTACATTTTTCATGGATGGACAGTTTCTTGGATTTTTCTGTGAACGGCCTTGCACCAGCTTACCCTCCAGCAGGTATCTGGATGGTCCCAAGCCATACTTCCACTCTGTGTTTGCAGCATCTTGTTATTAAAATTCCAACAAGTAGTGGAAAAAAAGAAGTCCTTGGCAAGCCATAACTACGCCTCATCAGTCCAGGTGTGTGAACCTCACTGCTTCTAGAGGAGTGAGGTATCAACAATGAAGTCTGTATATTTATAGCTGGAGGTACAGGTGTAACAGGTCACATGGGAAGTTGTTATGATGATGGTAATTCCTTGAAGAGATGGGCAAACAACATTGTTGTTTAGCAGTCTGAGCACTCAGAGCTGAGTTAGTGCTTGAAGAGCTTTGGGAGCAAAAAGGTACAAATGAGGTTTGAAGCTTTTACTATCGTGTCATGCCAAAGTGTCAAACTAGGGATCTGGGCCAAGAAGTACTGTTATCTTAGAATCTTGCTTAAAATGCAAGTCATTTAGACTGTTTTTCACATGAAAGATGAATGTCATGTGTCTGCAAAGAAAGCTCCAGAAAAACTAAAGCATGTCCAAAATGTGCCGTAAATTGATATTTATCATGGTGAAAAAAATTATCAATGGTGAAATCTCCCATAGAGTATGTATGCTGTATGAGCAAGTTCATTTGAACTCAAATAGTTAAAGAAATTAAATAGGTTTCATCCATTTGCCTTCCTTAACATGTCTGTGAAATCGGTACTATTTGTCTGGTTATTTTTCTGTATCCTGCAGGAGCTGCAAAGCAGCATGTTCCTATTTCCATGGCAATGTTGGGATCAAACAAAAGTGTGGAAATGAAGATGGCCACGGCCATGCAGAACTTTAAGTGGCCAGCTGGGTATTGCAACCACATACGAGTCAGCAGGATGGCTCACATGAACCCTTTGCATGCGCTTCAGTGTAAAGTCAGAGGACTTAAAATGCTGCCAAAATCTTCATTATTTTGACCCGAGAAAGCTAACTACAGATTCTAAATTCCTCAGTTTTATTCATAAGCAGAAAAGGTCACAAAACAATATAAGCCATAGGAATCTGCTGCTAGTCATGTTCCAGCTGACAACTTAATCTATTCCTAATCATTGTGCCGTAATATTTATTGGTGGGTTTCTAATTTATAGTGCACTTAATGAGAAAAGAATGTAGTCAGAAACCACAGGACTTACTTTCAAGCTGGAATTCTGCTTCTATCGTACTATTAACAAGAGAGAAAAAAAAAACCCAAAACATCTTTGCGAGTTACTTATCTGTAAAACTTCTAAAAACCACGAAAATAATTATCATTAATGGATTTTCTTTGAAGTGGAACGCATTTGTGCAATGTATGCTAACAAAAATACTGCAAAAATTAAAAAGCCAGAACCTTCTTGGCTCAGGAAAATGTAAAGAATCCAGAATGCAAAAGAAGACAGAGGCCAACCAAAAAGTAATTTGGAGATTCATTCATAGCAATTCAGAATTTCTCACTAAAAAATTTAGGTTAAAAACCTCACACTCGAACTAGTCAAATAATTCAGCGACAGTTACAAAAAACAAGGATAAGCAGAGGCAAAATGTATTTTAACTTCATTTTAGTATCTTTCCACAGCAGAATGAGTATTGTAGAAAATTTAGTGAGGGCAACCATACATTTGCTGTCTGTACCGACTGTGCGTTCTGCTGTAAGAAAGTATGGATATGTACATATCATATATTTAAGATGTCATGTAAGAATTCTGGTACATTAATGCCCTTTTTAACTAGAACCTTTCATAAATATCCTTTTCAGTTCTCAAATAAGAACTTTTGTGATACTATAGCTAACACTGAATATGTAAATATGCCTTATTTGACTGGGTATGTGCTAAACTCCCATGTTAATTCTTCCGTTTGAAGTAGCTAATTCTTTCCTTTTGTAACAATTCTGTACAATGCAGTATCTTCAGCTCTGCTTCATTTTCCTTTCTGGAAGCACTTTCTCACTGCCCATAGTGGTTTCCTATTATTTTGTTACTAATAATTGCAGTGAGGTTGTGACAGTGTAGAAACACTTTTAGATCATTTTGTATAACCAGAAGAGTCAGTGAGGAAAATCCCTCTGGAGTGATGGTGGACAAAATTAATCCCTGAGTTTGTACGAAAAACAAAAAAAAGAAAAGAAAGGTCTTGAGCCTTGAGATTGTTTGTTTATTGGATAATATTATTTCATTATAGGAATGGGAAGATACCCAGTGAGACTAGTTTGAGGATGGCATGCTTTTGGGAAGCAGGTGGGAAGCAGAAGGGTCATTCAGTAGAAGAGCGGTAGGTAGTCCTGTGTGACAGACTTCTCTGTCTTAGCGACAGAGCTAAGAGCTTGAGCCTGGCATTGTTGACTGCATTTGACTTTGCAGTCTGTAAAATGCTGCTCGTATAAAAGTCTTTGTGAAACTGGCACCTAAGTTCATTCTACAGGCTGTTAATCTCTGCCAGTCTGATCTTAAGAGCACTGTGTTCAGTCCAGAAAGGTATAGGTATATGAAATATTTAATCCTAAATTGATGCATATTATACATGCATAGACCAAAATGCATGCAAAGATGCAAATGCACCTATCATTTATATAGAAAGTTGCTTTCTCGTAATGGCATAAGACTTGTCATTATCACTTTTCAGTGCACTATTGAAAAATTCACCATTAAGAATGAACTAGTCACTAATGTAATTTATAGGTGTTAGTCCCTCATGTCATGTATTTTTCCAAAAGCCTACACCCCCCTTTTTTCATTTGCTGTTTCTAGGCTGCTTTAGGCTACCTCAGTTGTTTTACTGAGACAGCTAGCCAATTGTCATTTTTTTCTGATCATTTCCTTCAATTCTATGCACCAGATTGCAATTAACAGTTCAAAATATGCCCTATTTACCATCATTGGTAACTGCCAAAGTTGTTATGGTAATTATGTAGTCAGAAATGGGAAAGATCATTTTACTAAAAATGCTTTTTAGAATATTAATATTTCTGCAATATTGCTTTCCAATATTGACTGTGAGTGCTATGCTGTGGTTAAAAGAACCCAGACTGAAGAATGTGACTCTGCAGTCAGTCCTGTCATTGTCTGATCACTAAGTTGCCTGCAAATTCTTGCTGTAAATTGTTCGCAGGATTGTCTCAGATCTTTCGAACCAGCCTTATCTTTGTAGTAGAAATGATAGACAATAGACTCATTTGTGTGGGAAGCCAGGGATAGATAGCTGTATAACACAGGATTTGAATGCTGTTTGAATATCTGTCTTACGTTGTTGAAACCCAGAAGTTTCATAGTTCTAATGGGGTAGGCCTGGGCTTAGCTTGGGGTGGATCTGGGCTTGGTGAAGATATAATGTTGGAGTTATCTGGCACAGAGAACCTACATTCAGCAGTGCTAATCACCTTCCTGTTGATACTCTTAGTACAGAATTTGTCCCAACAAATCAATAGTTGATAGATCATCAATCAGAGCAAAGAAAATGCTCAAGAGTCTTGTCATACTAAACTAAATTTAATTTCTGTCTGCTGAATACAGGATTACAACATAGTTTAACCTGTTAGCCTATTAACTGTACTGAAGAATTCACATCATGCATCAGTTTAACTTCATTACGTTTAATTTGTCAGAAAATAGCAAGTGTCCGGCCTAATTCCAAATCCATATCCATGAACCCCAGCATAAGAAGCACAAGGACGCATGATGGATAGACATCAGACCTGGGCTGTAAGAACAAAAGCTGTGTTTTGTGGTGCTTCATCAAAGTGAATATGCCTGCCTCTTTGGAGGCCAAGATATTTTAGGTCAGCATGTACTTAAGTACATAAAGATGGCATTGTGGTCCACTGAGGAGACATACTGTCTTGTATTGGTGCCAGTTTAGAGATTTCTTTGCTGCATTCCAACATTGCTGCATTGTGTACCAAAGGTGCTCAAGGACTTATGTCTCTTCACATACTCATCTGGTGATACAGCAGTGCTTATAAATTACTAAGCAATTATTCAGTTGTTTCTCTAGCAGACATCCGGGAGATTCACATGACAGCTCTGGAAAGTGAAAAAACTAGAGACTACTCTAATTAAGGGGTACTTTCATAATTAAGAACTTTAGATAGTATCTATTTTCTTCCTGTGTCTCAAGCACATGATAGCACTGGGGTCTTAGACCTGAACTTTCTGCTCCCAGAAGTTGTGTGTTGAGTCTGTCTTGGCTAGGTTCTTGTCCTGTGGGTTGAACAGCTTTTTGAATTCTCTTTTGAACATTTTAGGAATAAATGGTCAACCCGAAATGTCCTAGGAAGTATTCTAATATCTAGTTCAAAGCAGTAACTTTCTCTTATCTAGGGATAATCTACCTGTCAGCGTCAACCTTCATTTCTGTTGAAGGAAGTGTAAACAAGTACTTTAAGCTCTGAAGTGGATCTCCATTCTTTGTAACTACTGAGCTTATTTCAACCTCAATGCTCTTATTTTTAGTGATTTATAATTTACAGAATTCTCTCTCTCTGTCTTCCATCAAGGATGCTCTCTTTCTAGAACTTGTTTCAGTCATCTCTGACTGTATTTTCTTGTTTCATTTTCCCATCAAAAATGATCAGAGTTTTCAAAGCTGATAAGGGCTTTTATTAAACTTTGGTTTTCTGTGCATAAGTTTGAGGAGGTCTTACTGCGAACTAAAAATGCCAGTATATAAGGTATTTTTACATGGGAAATACTTCACACTAAACCTAAGGTCATACTAAGTTTAGCTAATCTGGAGCTGTAATCATATTTCGTTCTTCATGTTATAAAATGTTTTTGCCTATATACACAGAGGAGCTGCAATTTCAGCAGAAGTGTTTTCAAGCATATATCTGTATGTATATTTATGTTTATATTTGTCATTTAAGCTTGAAGTTCTACCTCTAACTCTGCTACATAGTAGTTAAGCCAGAAGTATACCTTCTAGGTTAATATGTACCTAGGTTACAATGCAAGTGCATTAGCATTAGCTTAGTTTTCCATGAATTGTCCTTCAAACTGGAGGTGGAGTGGAGTTGTCAGGATCAATGTCACAGTGCCCTCATTCAATCAGTCTACTGGGCTGAGCCATTTTAAAATACATTTTTCTGAGCAAGGACTTATGATTAACAATGAGAATTCAAAGGCATTGAAAATGGTGTCTAGGAACTGATTCAGTTGTGACCTGTCGTAGTAGAGGCAGGGAAGATGACTTAAGCAGCAAGTATATATTTGATATAGAGGTTATGTAACTTAAATAGAAAGCAAATTAATTGTAAATATATATTTACCTATTGCAATAGTGGATATCCAGTAAATACAGTATCTTTTCTTTAGCCCGCATAAAGTGGTTTTGTTGTTTCACACTCCTTGAGAATATACAGTTATCGTTTGAAAACACTAATATTCTAACAGAATTTTTGCCTTCTTTTTACAGTTGTAGGGCAAAGGTATATTTTACTTTTTTCTTTTATGCTTAATCATTGGAGAGCTTTTTGTTTCTCATTTGTCAATGATAGTTTCTAGAAGGTGCTAAGACAATATGATCTGGGCTCCGAAGGGAGGACTTACATTTTCCCAAAATATGGTGTTTCCCTCCTTGTTCTAAGAGAACAAGGCAAAATCTGGAGCTTAGCCAAATGGACTGCTCAGAAAACCCAAATGATTATGCTCTTGGGTTATGTTAATATAAGAGAAACGTGCAT
This sequence comes from Psittacus erithacus, assembly GCA_009867235.2. Classification (NCBI taxonomy): domain Eukaryota; kingdom Metazoa; phylum Chordata; class Aves; order Psittaciformes; family Psittacidae; genus Psittacus; species Psittacus erithacus. Next base: position 32,123 of record WYDI02028205.1, on the reverse strand, counting down.
AAACATAGATACGATGAACGAAATAAAGGTGATTTTAAATTGTACGTTATAGGTAATTCAGCATTAAATATGATCTGGATTCAGTTTCCTGAGAACTCTGGGGGAAAATGCAGAATTACCTTGTCCAACCACCCCCACCCACCCCCCAACCATCTGATCTGGCTGAAGAAAAGGGGTGACTTAAAACAGTCAGAAGATAAATACAATTCTAAAACTAGCATTTTGTTTTTAGAGTCAAAAAGGTCAAAACTTGAAGAAAAAATAAGACAGCCATATATTCTCCATGGCTCTATGCTAAATGTAAAACAGCTTACCTGCTTCATTGGAAGCTGCTTACAATCATTATTATAGAAAATGTAAAGAGTTTTGCAGTTATAGCAGAACATTTATTAATGCTCTTTTAAAGAAAGAAAGAATTCAAGATCCTGATTATACACCCTTCAAAAGTTATGGAATAAGAAATGGCCAAAGAAAAAGTAAGATGTTGAGAAATCAACTAGTTTTCACTAGATACCAACCAGGCAATTTTCAACAGAAGGTGCACAATCTTATGCAAAATACTGATTAAAATGCTTAATCAAGTAAGCCGAGATGACAAACAAGACCAGCTGTAGAGCAAAGATTGTGCCATATCAGCTGTGCACACAGCATGGATCAGCCTTGAGAAATGTCCATGTGAGAAGTAATAATTGATCAAAAATTGGTGTTCAAAAGAGAATCTGATGAAAATATCTGCTTTACACCGTGTTGATAAAGGACCACTTTTTTAATTTGTAGCATCTGAACTTTTACGACAAGCAACTTTCCCTTGCATGTAAAGTTGGTCTTCTTGAGATTTTTCTCTTTTGTTCTTTAAAAAGAATATATTGGTTTTCTGTACAGTGTGTCTTATGAATATGTATAAGGAAAAAGTACGTTTTAATGAGTGACCATTAGATGATTTTGTATGGCTCTGTGTGTTGACAGTAGATAAAGAATAAACATGTCAAATGGCAAATAACTGTACAACCATGATCTAATGTTATTTGCTTACTTCTAAATGGTATCAATCCTGCTTCCCCATGGGAAGAATGTTTCAGATGGGTAGTGATGCATCTGAAGCCAGGAAAGAAAACCTGAAAAACCTTGATTCTTTGTTTATATATGACAGACTCAATTTCAGATGAAAGTATAACAGTGGCACAGACTTTATAATACAGAAGCCTGAATAACAACTATATATTATAGATTGTACTCTCAAGTGTGTGTAGAAGTGGAATAATTTTCCTTCCGTTCTCTATGAATGTTCTGTTTGCCCAGAGATCCTGGCATTCTTTCAGTCCTTATTAAACTAAAACAACAAAAATACAAAGTTGTACCTATGCTCAGATAACAGCATTTTGGTTGAAGACTTTTCTATAGCCAATTGGATGCAAGAAAGCAATGTTACGACCAACCATTGGCTTGACTTCCTGCCTGCAAAACCTGGTATCTATTTACTGTCCAACTGGCTGTGGAATATCCTTCAGCCCAAGTCCAGAAAGAAGTGTAAAATACTGTCCCAAGAGTTACGGCAGTTTCCCTCAGCTCTTGTCTTGCTGTACCTCCTTTTCCAAAACACCCTTTAGCAATCCAGCTAGTACTTAAGAATTCTTCACAAACCACTGTCCCTTCTGTGTCTTCAATGTTCCTCCCAAACAAGGATCAGTATGAAACATTTTCAGTTATATCCATTAATGTTTAATCACCAGCTTTCCCCTTTGATATTTATTATACAAAAAGATACCAATAATATTTGGTATTTATTATACAAAAAGATACCAATATTACAATTAAAAATTGTAGTATTTTGTCTTGACCCTGCAGTAGCAGGATTTTTATCTGAAAGCCAAAGTTTGAAGTGTTGTGTGACTGCAAGAGTGTCTTATCTTCCACTTCATTTCAAAGCATCGTACTTGGTGGGAAGTCTTTGAAAACACAAAACCTTAATACAGTGAATGTAAATAAAAGGAAACTTAATGATATTGTCTGTCTTAATTTGGTATATCTGAGCTGAGCCAATCACACCACGGAATAGCAAAATCACTATGCTTGAAGCCCTAAAGGCCTCCAATATTATGTTTTTTTAATAGAGAGAATTTAAGTGATTATCTCATTTTTCTGAATAATTAATCCCAAAAGTTCCCTATTCAGGGAATAGGGACATACTTCATTTTGTGTTCATCTTTCAGCACCATGAATACCTTGAACATTCCCAATACAGTTTGCGTGCTCATCATTTCTTGGCTTTCTGAAAAGATGCTGCATTCCTTTTGAAATTTTTGATGGGTATTTTTACATTTTAATTGTAATTTGAATTGTTAAAAATTGACTGTTCAAGAAGACAATCTGACTTTTTCAAAGCTAAATATTTGTTACTCAGAGTAGCAAGTGACTTTGCAACAGTCTGGAGATTTTCCTCTGTTGAAGTGGAATTTGTACTAAACCCTTACACTGAATACCTTCAGCGGACACTAAGTAAGACCAAAGTAATTCTTTTTTAAAGAGGATTGGACAAAACTGTGACCAGGCCTGCAACTGAAGTGCTGAATAGCACAGGAAATGTGGATTTCTAAATTGTTGATGGATTATGCTCTCAGTATGGTTGTAGCTTCAGTATAAAGGGTAATTAAAAACAATTAATGATGTTTTCCATAAATCTGCAAAGGACCAGCAGTTGAGCAGAAAATTCTTGTGGTTGTGTAATCCCCTGTAGTAGAAAATACTGTGAAGAGCCATGAGAAGGTTTTTCAGAGGTGCTTCATGAATTTTTGCAGTTTGTTTTCTGTTAACAGTTTTCATTTTTAAATTAGTATTTCTAGAAACTGCAAGACACTTGTTTTGTGCAGGATTGCTCTCATTTCCCACTTAGTGTGAAAATATAGTCATACAGTAGCTGTGTTTGCGGAACAGAAAAGGCTCTGTAAAGGAAGTTTCAAGTTCCCCTTTACTTACTCTGAAGTAACCACTTCTCTGTGCCAGTCATCGTAAAGAAGTGAAATAGATTGAAACCACTCTGAGCTGTCAGTACATCACAGCTCTGAATCAACTGGAAAAGCAGCATGGTGTCAGCACATGGAGATGGATTTTTGTTTAATTAGACTCTTTGTTCTGGTGAGAGGAAGCAGGTGGGTGTCTCAATGGAGTGGCCTGTGTGTCTCCTACACGTCATTGAGGGCCTCCCAATGTTCAGATGATTCTGTGGCTTAGGTGCCTGATTTCAAGAGAGTGGTGGAAGGCAGAGGGTAAACATCAGAACTTGAAATCCTATCCTTCATATTTTATTTTAGTGGATTAATTCATTTTTATGAGGTTCTGAATGATGTAGACACCAGCAGAGGTTTTTGAAAGATGTGTTTATGCTACTTATATTTACTGTAGTTAACATTTGCTATTGATCTAGAGCACAATGTGTAGAGTGAAAACAAATCCCAACAAACAAGTGGCAAAACACACTCATTATAGCTCACATTTATTCATCCTTCTCTACAAGAAGTTACTTCATCAATAGTCACCACGTAGAAGTTCAATAGAGAGGAGCAGCATCCTGAATTATTCATTAGTAATACGCTCTTGTCAGAAATAACTGTCACAAATGTTTCTTCATCTTTCACTCCCTCACCTGCTATAGAATCACCCTAACACCATGTCCTCAGTGTAAGTGTTGCCTATACATTTGTTGGGCTTCTGTCATCCATTAGCTCGCTGTATGTAATTAAAAAGTATTAGTGTGAAAGGGAAAGGTAGTTGAAAAAGTGTGAAGTGGCATATGTGTTGTCTTTTATGGACACACAACTTCTTTCTGAAGAGCAAGAGCTATAACTGTTGGAACAACAAATGGTGATCTTCTGACACAGCAAAACGGACTGTACAGAAGTTGCACTGAGAGCTTACAAGTCTAACTGTGAGCCTGTGAGGGCATCATGGTAGAAATAAAAATCATGCTGCTGCCCAAGAGTGATAGTTAATGGCCCATGCAGAAAGCTGTCTGCATCTCTAATGGCACATGAATACACGCAAGTCTTACTGAGGAAACTGTTAGAGGGAGATGTTGGAAGAAGACAGGCCAGAAATTAAATTTGATAAGTAGAAAGCCTTGTCAGCAATGTGAATATCTGAACAGATCCTGTTTTAGAGTGAAGAGAAATAGGTACATCTTTACAACAAAACTTAAAAGTGTGATGCGCTCCAGAAACGCCTTTTCTTTTCACTGTCTATAAGTATCTATCTTGGTCTAGATGCATATGCATGTGTGCACCAAACATGGCATGACTTCTGTCTCTGGGCTTTTACCAAAATCACCTTAAATAAAAATCGTGGTGTGGCTTTATGTGTCACACTTTGTCTGTAATGTGTGATATTACCCAGACCTCTGCTTCTGCCTTTGAAGCACTAATAAGGAAGCAGTAAAGCAAGAAAAAAGTAGTCTTCTTAAACATGGTGTCAATGGTCACATAAACAGCAGGTGCTTGCCACATGGCAGCCAGTGTATTTTGTTGCATATATAGAGTTATTTATGCGCGCAGTAGGAACTTGAAACATGGTAGGAAATGGGACAGCACAGCTTAGAATTTTTTTGCGGAAGGCCTACATAAATGATACAGTTCTTAACAGTTATTTATATTTATATTTATGAAGTGTCAAGGAATTTCCAATTAAAATAAAATTTTTCCTCTTTTTTGCTGTTTTGGATGTGTGTTTTTTAAAAACAAAATTTATTCAGGAGTTATTTCTGCTCCCTAACTCACCTTTTGATATCTCGTGTAGTTTTTTACCACAAATGGATTGTGGGCTAGACACTGGCTTTATGAAGCATTCTGTCCTAACTCAATTTGGAAACTGAAAGGAAATGCTAGCATGGGCGACCTTCCCAAGGTTGAGCCTAAAGTGTGTATATACATTTAATTTTTCTTGTCTTGTTGGTTAGCTGTTATCCCTGCATGGATTATGACTATGGCAGAAACTGCTATCATAATATTCAAAACCTAAATGAAGATCTGCTGTCTAAAAAAGAAGAGGCTTTCTGCTTCCTCAGTGGGTGATGAAATAAACATGCAGGGATCAGTAAAGATGGCAATAACTAATATAAGCCCCCTCAATGCTTGTATGAAATAAGTTCTTTAACTGCTTTTGGTGGAAATGCAGATCTAAAACAGGGCATGTGTGCAAATGCTGAGGACCAGGAGAATAATAGCTTGTAAAAGCGACACTCTGGAAACATTTTATTGGTGAAAAATATGCAGATGCACAAAATAATACTGGAGGCTGTTGTGGGAGCAACAGAAGTAAACCATAATATTATTTATCATTCATATTGATCACTGAATTGTGACAGCAAATTAATGTTGCTTTTTGGGATTTATCCATTGTTAAAACAATACATGCTGGTAAGACAAGAACAATGTGCTTGCTCTGATTAAAATGAAAAAACAATTAAAAAATAGATTGAAGGCGCCATGTTTTGTATCTTTTATTGCTGTTGCTTTGGAAGTGTAAGTATGAAATGAATTTCTTACAATTAAATTAAAGGAGAAATAACCTAACACGAGCTGGCTTGTTCTCAGGGTAGGAATGAAACGACACTAGGAATTTTAGAAAACGTAGAAAGCAGATAAGACTACTTTAAAATCTAGCAGTGTATTTATAGCTGACTATTAATATTTAGCTTGAAAAATATCACCCACCTTATGGATTGGTAAGCCTAAGTACAAATGTATGTTATATTTGTGTTCAAACATGTACACATTTTGTGTATTGCAAAATGTGGCAGAGTAGATTAAAATAAATTAACAGTTATTTCTGAAGGATGCGTAACAAAGTTTTCAGCAGTTCTGCTCAACTGCCAAAGCAATTTTGTAATTAAAGGTGGCATTTCATATTATCATTACGAAGGCCATGGAAGTGTTGAGGTGTGATCCATAGAAGAGAGTTTTCTCCCTAACACCCAGATGAAAGAGTCATAAAAGCATTTTTTCATATAGGTTACTTTTGTACATCAAATGAGCAGCTCTGCATATTTTAAATATCTCAAAGAAGATGATTAAAATGATGATAGAAACTTTGGCTGACTATTAAATATTTTCCTGGTTTGGTATGTGATTACCATGATGTAGTACAGTACTGGCAGACTGAGAAATGATAAAGAATTGATGTGTTGTTAGTGGGACACCTATATATAGCTCTTACCTAAAAGCACATAAAAGCAGAGAAAAGGGAGTGTATGCACTCAGTGGTATGCATTAGCTCTCATTGACTTCACACTGACTTTCTTCAGGAAATATAATTACCTTAACCTGATTTAGCCCCATTCTACAGAAAAAAATGCATAATTTTCAGAAACACTTAAGCGGTGTTGAGTCTTTTCAAAAGATATTGATGAGTTCTTTTGATGAGGAATGATGTGCTGCATGAAGAAAAGCAATGTGCATGCACTTGCCCTGGGAAACTGCTCTTGGACCTGCTCGACACTAAGGTATCCCTACAGTTCCTGAAAACTTCTAGAATTTATGATACACATTCTTATCAATTAAATTCCTCAGTTGCAGGACTGAAAATAGTGTTTCTTGTGTAAAATTTTGGGGGAAAATGAAAAAGTTTTTCATTTTCTTTCCTGAGTATCAGCGGTGTTTTCAAATACAGTCCGCTAAAATAGAGAGAAGTGTTTTCTGGCCAGTAATTGCACTGTAAAATACAGAGAATGGCAAAAATACACACTCATGCATCTCTTTATACCAAGTTGTGTAAATTAAACTAAAATTTAGGGGTTTTTTTTCTAAAAACATCATTCTAACAGCAGCAATGCTTTTTTGATGCTCCTATCTAAAACTTATTTGCACTATGACAGTGTGAGTGCTTTCCTTCTGTGAGCCATTTTCCACAGCGGCTGTCCTTGACCAAACCAGAAAATTAATTTGATTTCTCTAATGCAAAAGGTAATTGGATTTCTCGTTATGGAATGCATCCCTTTAATGACTGTCTCTGCTTCCACCAACTTAGCTGCAACCGACCTGACATTGATCTGATGATACGACTTTAAATAAATGCCAAAGCTGGGAGATGAAAGACCAACTGTCTGGTATTAGAAAGAACATTTTCTGCCTCATCTTGCCATTTTCCTCAGAAAATGTCTCATTCTTGAATGTCAGTCTTATGAAACATGCTACTTTAGTAATTGGTCATAAAGGATTGCATCCTTCTAACAAATATAATAAGTATTTCCTAGAAAGCATCCGGAGAAAATTTGAAAGTTGAATAAAACCACTTGAAATATTTGTTCTTCTTTGCAAGTATTCATTACTGTGTAGACTCTTCCTAAGAGACAAAGGTGTTCCTAAAGTAGTGAAATAAATCTTTACAGAGCTCTTGTTCAGTATTACGTGTTTATCAAAATGCTTTTTTAGATAATGGGGATCTTATAAAAAAGTGTCGCAGCATGCTGATCTGGGAAAATGTTTGCCTACATAAAACAGTTAGTAAAGATGGTATTTTGGATACAATCTGTTCTTTCTTCAGGCAAGGATTAATAAAATCCTGGAACACAGCCATTATCCCTTGGACTCAATCCTTCAGGATAATATGCTGAGCACCTTTAACCCCAAATGGACTTGGAACCAAAATTTAGAAGTTGAATGTAGTTTATACATAGTTTTAATTTAATCATGGATCATGTGTTCCTCTTGATAAACACTGTTAATGTTGTTGACTTAAAGTGGTAGCTCACACTCTGGATAGTAAACTGGATTTTAAAATCTCTGTATACCAAAAAAATGTAGTGGAAAATAAAACCAAGAAAATTTGACTTCAATTTGAAGTTAGTTCCTTCTGAATCCTTATTAAGAGTTATTTTTATGCAAATCAAAATAGTAATTTTCCACCGTGTACTGATACCAGTGTCAGATAGTAAGCATTTGTTTTACATATCTGTATTTTGAAGGAGGTGCTCACGTCTATTTCCATTATCTCTTCAGTTATCTCTTGATCTTTACGTATGGGTAGGTTTTCCACTCTTCTGGAGCTTTTGCAAAATGGAGTTGATAAGTTTACTGTAATGTAAATTTCAATGCTTTTTAGTACAGTTAACTTGAAGTAAATGGATACGAAAACACAGCTTCCCAAAGGTGCAAGTGTCTTAGGGGTATTCACCTCCTTCATTTAGCTAGAAGTCTTTTTTGATACTTACATGTACCACCCAGAAGTAATGTGTGCATATGAGTCTCTGGACAGATAAACAGATGGTCTCTTTAGATAGGAATTATGAAAATGATAATAAATATTTCATACTTTTTAAATTTTGTACAAGTTTTAAGGGGTTTTTGTATCTCTAATCCCAAGTGTGCTTTTCTTGATACCAGGAAGCGAGAAGGGATTATAAATGGCATATAGTGCTTAATCCACAGGCTGACATTCCTTGGCTGCAGGTCTGATTTCAAGAGTGGAAGTTCTGCTGATGCTGCTCTCAGGAAAGTGGGTTCCCTCTCCCAGGTTGGATCAGAAAGCTTCTTAGCCATAGGGGTACATAGCTTATGTACTGTAGGTTGCTGTCGCTTTTAGACTAGTACCTCTTCTTTTCTTTGTATCTCCACAGGTTTTCTTGCTTCTCAAGTAGTTGCATGCACATCTGTAACAGAATGTGTAGGCCAATAAACTTTATGATGATTGCAAATAACACTAGAGATACTATTTTTCTACTGTCAAACTTTCAAAATTATCAGAACTGACACAGGTGTTTCATACATAAAATAAAATGTTCTTAAAGTCCTTGTTAGAACTTTCTTTTATGACACCAGTTTACCCGTTTATTATTTCTTCTTTCCCTGTAGGTCACAGATATGATGCTTCAGGATAAGCCCTATCCAGACTGGGGAAAGTCTGCCAGAGCTTTCTGGAAGAAAGGAAACATTCGGATCATTTTATTCTGGTAGGAGAGTAACAAAATCAAATTATTATAAATGAACCTTTGCTAAACCATCAAAAAATGTATCTTCTAGTTGTCTGTGGCAATATAAAGAAATAGAATATATGGTTGGAAAAAAATGAAATTTGGTCTGACAAAAAATTAAACATTACAAAAGCTGTACCTGAGTGAAAAATTCCTAATCAAAATAACTTAAAATATGATTTATACTGAGTTTTTATTATATCTTGGACACTCTTTATAACTGAGTTGCAAAATTTTTGCTATGTGTGTTATTATTGAGTGTCTCATTGTCAGTCTTCGTAACTAAGGTAAGAGGATGTGTTAATGTCCTTTTGTGTCTATGAAATTGATTATAGTAATTCTTTGAATTAACTCATGAACAGGATTTCAGATGAAGTGAAAAAAAAATCAATGCAAAACAATGTGAGGGATAAGCATTTATTTGACCCTAAATATAGCCTCTTCCAGGTAAATTCAGACAAAGGGTAACTGTTGAAACAGAACATAAATTGTGGTATGAAAAATGGAAGCTGGAAAATGTGTAGTCTAAGAAGCAGTCTGAAGACCTTACAGCAGAAGATGAAAGAAATTGCGAAGATTTTTTCAACTACAACAGAAGCAGAAAACTCATGAAAATACCAAAAAACCTGCTGATTTTTAAAGAGCAGATTTACAAGGAATTGTTACAGAGGAGTTGAAAGATGTATTTACATGGATTCTGCTACAGAAAACACGGTACTTTTAAGGCAGTAAAATTACATGGTTTATTAAATTGAGGCAATTAAATAAAACAAATATAAAGATTAAAAAAAAAAGCAGACTCAGACAGGCTAATTGATAGGCTACAAACAAGATTTGTAAGGAATTAAAGGGGCTGAGCTGATGCAAATTTTATTAGCACTTAATTGCCTATTGAAAAACTGAATATTAAAGTTCGGCTATTGTTTTGCTTTTTTCCAACTAGAATTATCCTACCAGAGTGTAAGTTTGAGTTCAGTATTAGCTAAATGGATCGAATACGTCATCAATAATGGAATTATGAACAAAATTCTAGATTAAATTCTGCTAAAAGAAGCCAGGGTCTGCCTGATCTGTTAGAACGGTTTGAACATGTCATCAAAATAATGGATGAGGGATAAATGGTTGATCTAATTTATTTGGACTTTCAAAAGGCTTTTGACAAAGTTCTTCACTGAAGGCAATTAAGAAAACTAGTAAGCCGCATGGTCTGTGATGAACATTTAAGAATCATCTTAGTAATGCGCAGTGAAAGGTATAAATAAAATAATCATTTCCTGCTATGTTCATAGGACAGGGGAGTCCCATTACTTAATGTTAAATTCAGTATTTGCATAGGTCATAAATATTAGTGACATGAAAGAATTTAAAGAGAAAGTGAATAATGTGAAAGATACTAGCATAAAAGAGGGATCTTGGAAAGCTAGGTGAAAAAAATAACATGATTGAAAAGTTCAAGCTGTGGGGCAGGGAGGCTCAAACAGTTCCGTGTCATCATTGCAGGATGTGCAGAACAAGATTTGATCTCAGTGTCCCAGAGCGTACAAAAAGGTAAATCAGATGAATAAAAAAATGCTCAGAGAGGTACCAAGTGGGCTAGCAATCATTCCAGTGTCATATTGTAAAGTCAGCAAAAAGCTCAGTCTAGAACATCATTGATTTTTTTTACCCTTGTCTGAAGAATAGCATTGTCTGAAAGAGTAGAAAGGAGATTAGTTAAGAGCCAAGAAAAGAATTAATTACACAAAGAGACTGGAAGAATGGAGAAAGGGTTAAAAGCAAGGTGACAGGGAGATTCCAAATTTATGTGCCAGACAGGAAGAAGGATAAAACTATTAAAAACACTTCAATGTTGTTGTGAGAGATCGAGAGATGTTTTCACTTCTCGTTGAGTGGAATGTTATAAATCAGTATCTTCTTTCAGATAATTAACAAATCCCACCAAAGTTTTAAAACTGAGATAAAGTAAAAAATGATGGTTGTTCTCATGCGTGGTTCTCATAGTAAAGAGTATGCTTAATGGGGATTTTAAAACCCAAAGGGTGACATAAATGCTTTTATTTTTAGCTTTAAGTAGTAAAATAAAATAGCCCTGGGCAACAGACTATGTTCTATAGAGACATTATTTAGATAGTGGATGTTAGATATCGATACACTAGCATAGACTTTTTTTTTCCCTAATGCATAGGGAAAATGGAGAGTTAAATTGTTGATGACGTTATGCATGGTAATGTGCAGTATTTGGATTTCATTTATTTTTGCTTAAGCGGTGTGATGTGAGCAGCCTAATTTCTGAAATGTCCTAAATGAAGCATCCTCCACAGTTTGTCATACACAGATACTGGTATGCCAAAATCCATTTGTTCATGACATTTCCTAGTGGCACACCTGTTTAGCAGAGATAGTGTAATACAGTACACTGTATTTTAATTATTCCAAATGTAGATATGTAATGCACAGTTTAAAGCAATTGATGAAACAAAAATATTAGCTACACGCTGGACTTGTTTTAATGTTCACATCAGTTTTATTTCAGGGTTTACTTTGTAAAGTTACAAAATGTCTCTAGACATACCAAAGATGGATTGTCATGGTGATGAAGGTACTATCCACTTGTTTATAACTGTTGATCATGTGACTCCTTTGTGTTTCCTATTTGGAAATGTTTTCAGCTCTCCCATGCAACTAATTGGCAAAGGATTTTGTTTAAGTCATTCCCTGGAAATATTGTCAGTGAATGGTTGTTGGTTGCTCCTGAGGATTCTGGCTGCCTTTTGAATACTTTCACAACCTAATTCTTCCACAAGCAGCTCAGCTATCTCAAAAATGTCCACGTGCTATTTGGATTTGCTTAGTGCATCGCTAAGGAGTTCATTGAAGTGCCATCTACTTATTATACATTGAAGGGTTGCATTATTCTTTTATAAAAAGATCTCCATTTTGGTCATTTCCAGCTCTTCTCATGGCTAATTCCATCATCCAGAGGCACCTTTGTGTAATGCTGTTACAGTCTGTGATATATTGCTTAGCAAGACAATGCAAATATGAACACACTGTAATACAGAATTTAAGAAAGCATATTTTCAAGGTGGCTGTTAGAAATCAGAATGTATCTGCAGTCCTGGTGGAATCACTGGGATGGTGCAGACATGTTTGTGGGTTATGAAAGACAAATGCCCAGAAGGAGTTAAATATCCACTCCACCTGGCAGTCAGATGAGGCTGTGGTAGAGAGACAACTGTCTCCAATGCTCTGTGGTTACTGTCATCATTGTAAAGTTACAAACATGGATTGAAATAGGCTGATTTATGTTTTTTGGATATGTTTATAATTTGGCTGGTTTAGGAGGAATAAATTATATATCACATAAGAGGACTGGCATTTGAACGAAGCAACAAAAAAAAAACCCCAACTTTAAATTAAGCCAATAAAGATCTTGGACGAGACTGGTGACAACATTACAGGCAGTAATTAGTGATAAGTTGAATAAATAGGACAATATAGAACAGTAGTTATTTTTAATATTGTGCATTAGAGGAAGCAGAGAGAGGTTGCTACCGTGTAAGAAGACTGGTTATTTTGTAAATATTTTTTTATTACCCTGGAACATGGAATAAGTCAAAGCTACACTCTTTATAAGAATTTTTTTAAAAGGGAGCCACTTTTTAAGACAGAGGAAAGACAAATTCAGTATAAATTTCCTGCAAATGGAAGAGGATAATCTTAAGAGAGTTCATGAAAAATTACTTAAAACGCATTTAGTAAATAGTAATGGGGTGTCTGCTTTTATAGTATTTTTCCAAGTGCAATATGGAGCTTTCTAGACAGTACACCGAGGTTCGTTGAGAGCATTATGCGCTCACACATCCGCGCAGGGGTAAGCTCTCACTAGCAGTGCATACAGGTGGTGTTAAAAGCAGCGCACACTAATGCCACGGGATGTGCTCAGATTACGTAGTCATCACCTCTGTTAACGCATAGGTCTCTGCCACCAAAGCCAGTGGTTAACCTCTGTCTAGTTGATGCCTGAAATCACTATCTCCTTTTTACAGTGTCTTTTATGATGGCCTGCCATATCCTGTGAAGAATCAAGCACAGTAGTTGGATAAAATCACCAGGACATCTCTGGGCTGTTTGGTTAGCTCTGTATGCAGTTTGGTTAGTGGGGTCAAGACCTGAATACTCTCTCTTGGCAAACTGTTCCAACACTAATTGTCCTCAAAACTTTCCTAACAGAGGAGGGGGGGAATTATAATGAGCAAGACATAAAGAGTTCTTCAGATGAACTGTATAGGGAAAAACAGAACATCAACTAAAAGAAATGGATTTAGTGGAGGAGAGGAAAAGAGCTGCTGAGGTCTGTGTAACCAGGGAAGAGAATATCGATATTCAAAGGTAGATTACCAAAATGGGGGAGTGTAGAGATAACAGTGGATTGTGCAGCTGAATACTGATTGCAGGCAGGGTGACAGAATAATACTAGCTGAATGCTGAATATGCAAGTAGCAGACTGGAATCCATTTCCATGGTGTCCCTGGCTAGACATTCATTGTATATATATACAATGGTCAGTCTTCATCTGTGCAATAATGTGTCTTTGACATAGGACTTCTGTCTGAAATAATGCAAAGCACAGACCAACATGGAGAAGTAAAGTAACATGAAGAAGTGTAAATTTGTGATTCCTTATGTTTTCTGTGTTTGACTTTGCAAACTAGACAATCTATAGTATGTATTTCCGTAAGCTCTTTCAGACTTTAATAAAACTACACATGCTCAGAAACGTGTGTTAGTAATCACAGTAATTTAATTCAGCAAGTTAGTAACATAGGTTTAAAAGCTTTTATTCAAATTAATTGTCCAGAATTGCTACAGAGTACTAATTCATGCACATGTGTTTATAGAGGACTCTGTTATACATGGGTTTGTGTAGGATTCTTAATTGTACAATATTTTGTACCCTAGAAGCAGAAGAAACTTCCTTATGACATAGATAGTGATATCTCCCACACAGAAATAAAACATAATTTCTTTGGGAGGTTTTTCTGTTGTGCACCTGTTTGAATATTTGCTTTGATAAGTTGTATTTCCATATTCTGTGCTTTCATAGCCAAGATGATGAATGCATACTGGACAATTATGTTCTTTTCACATGTATGAATGTAGTTCATAAACTTGTTTCAAAAGGCAACTTCTTAAAACATCCATAATTTTCATTGTGGGCTGCACTGAGAAAAACTAATTAGACATTATAGCTTTGTCAACTTAAATTACATACTAACCCCCCACAAAAAAACCCCCTTTGATTAAGTTTAAGTAAAGGTTTTTGTGATGTAGTCCCACGTATGCAATAAATAATTATGTCTATATTATAATGCATATAGAGGCACATAGATTATTCTGTTGCTATACTGAAGGTTTTAAGTTCATCTGTTTATGCTTTCATATTTAAGTAATTTATCTTGTGATAAGATACTGACCACTGAATCATATAGAAGATGAGGCAGATTTGATTTTAAATAGTATAAAAGAACATAAAAATATTTGATAATATTATTGCTCCCAGTAAATCTTTCATTCTTATGTAATATCCAAAGTGAATAACTTCCATTTTGATAAGAAAGACAATAAATAAGTTCCTTCCTTTTAGTCTCAATACAAAATATTCATGAAGGTCCTACAAAGAGGATTTGTATTGAGTAATCTGACTACTAATCTGGGCAGACACTGTTAAATATATTGTGAGAGGTTATATTTATATGACGATGGATAGTGATTGTTACATTTAGTCTGGCAGTCAAGGAGTATGATTACCTTTTGTCAAGAGATGAGTAATATGTTTTTGATAGCATTTATTTAATTTCTCTACTGGATGTTCTTGGTAAAATAAACTGTAAGATTGCAATTGGTTAACATGAAAAAATGTTGGAAGTAAATCATCATTATTCAGACCACTGGCCTTACTTTATAAAAATGGTACTTATTTGATATTTCTACCTATTTTCAGTTTTCTTTTAACCGTGCTATACTATATTGGAAAATGCAGTATATATATGAAAATACTGTATTATCTAAAATAGTCACACAAAAGTTCTTTGTTCAAACCTGTGTTTGATCCTGCATGAACTCTCTGGGTCATGTCCTAAGGAATATCCATTTTGATAACAAATTGCTTTCACAGTCCAGTGAGGAAAAATAACAGTGGTCAAGACTTGACAGACTGGTTGAAGATCGACAACCACATGAGGCCGACCCATTTTTTGGGACTTCATCTTCTGACACCTTCCCACCACTTCTTGGTGCATGAAAACCAGTGTCAGTTATTCAGGCTTCTCCCATCAATCTGCTTTCCGTAGAGAGTACTTTTTTCATCTGGAAGCTTTATTCGGTCCTCCTGTAAGATACTTTTGCCTCCCCACTGATTTCCAGCACAAGCAATCACTCCAGCCCTTGACAGAATATGTCTGTCATTTTCCTCTTCCCTTTGTCCCTCCCTCTAACACAGCAATAGCCTAAAATGCTGCCAGTGTGTGCAGAAGCAAGAAGGAAAGGGCAAGGCAAATTGGGGGCTCTAAGTCAGCTGTGATGTGGTTGGGTTCCAAGATAGTATTCTCTGCTCTAATATCATGGCCTGTCTCAACCTTTGTCTGGGTTTTCTCGGAAAAGCCAAGGAGATAGGAGCATCCTGGGAAATGCAGTCAAACCGCAGGCCACCCTGTGGCCCATGGGAGAATGTTATTCATGGACTAGTAATGCGCCGCATGAGAGGTTGATGCTTTGTATGACATTTCTTATACATGAGAGGAGAGAATGTAGCCATATGTGAGGGAGTGCGTGTGAAAGTTTCCAATCTGTCTCAACTATCAAGGAAGAAATTCGTATCTTGCCTGTGCTAGTCTATGTTTGGAAAGGCATTCTCTCCCACTCCATTTGTGCTAGGAAGAATAGTGAGACAAATAATTCCTCATCTCACTTTTTTCCTCGGAAGGAAAAGCATTTGAGGGAGACAAAAATCAAGTTTAGGGAACTCTGAAATCTCAGATTCAAAAAAATTGCTGCAATTGTGAATCACTTTAGAATGAAGATTAGGTTTGTTATTTGTCTTGTTCAAGTTACATAAAGTAGTCTCTTCCTATTTATTTTTTTTCTGATGGAGACTCCTACAGATGAAATAAAAACATACATTATTTCTTGTATTTGCATGAGTAATAGCAGGGTTGGCAGAGAGGAGAGTGAGAGTAGCATGGCAGTGTTCCTTCCATATGAAGCAGGACACACGTGTGCACATCTAAGCCCAAAGCCACACACTTGAGACAGCAACAGGGGAGAGGAAGGAAGCTCCTAACAGCCCTACACAAGCACCATTTCTCTGCTGAGTTCTAGGGTGCAAGCATTTCATGCCCTGGGGTGTAAAAAAGATTCATAGGGAGATCGGTCTGAAGAGTAGTGTCGTGGTTTAAGCCCTGCCATGCAGCCCGCTCACTCACCCTCCCCCACCCCCTTCCTCCCTCAGCTCCCGGAGGCATGGGGAGAAGAATAAAGAAGAATACAACTCCCACAGGTTGAGATAAGAAGTCTATTAACTAAGGTATAACACAAATCACTACTGCTACCACCAA
>WYDI02028205.1:4152-15451 GCA_009867235.2 Psittacus erithacus | reverse complement strand
TCTCTGCTTCCTCCTGGCTTCCCCTCCTCCCTGGCAGAGCATGAGGCTCAGAAAGTCCTTGGTCAGACTAAACATTAGTGAGCAGCAACTAAAAACATCGGTGTTATCAGCGCTGTTCCCAAGCTAAAAGTCAGAAACACAGCACTGCACCAGCTCCTGAGAAGGAGAAAAATGACTGCTACTGCTGAGCCCAGGACAAGTACTTATATTGAAGAGAGAAAGGATCAATTCATTAGCTGCTGTAGGGGTTTGGATTGGGCCCACAGACTTGAGTTTCACCTTTAATTTGGCTTTAAAGACTTTGAACTGCTGTAGTACATGTGTATTTTACAGCATATAGTTTTCCTCAGCCTGTTTAAGCTTTTTTGTTTTATATTTGGTATCTACTTGCAATTCAATAGCTGATAGCCTGTTAGAAAAATAGCCTGGGTTTATTCCTCCATAATTGCTAGATACCTAAGTATAGCCCTTGGAATTGCATGAATATGGCACTTCATCTTCACCTCTTTTAAAAAGTATGTTTTATTCTATCCCTGTTAACGAGCAAGAGGTATATCACGAACAATTGCTAATATGTTATCCCATGTGTAGCTTTAATAAAGCTTCTTAAAGTGCAGTGCCTGCAATGTTTCAGTAATAATGGTACTTCCAAATGAAAATACTTCTAGAAAATCACATAATATGCCAAAACCTGCAAAGCTCTAATTCCTAAATGAAACATTTCCTTATCAGTTTCAAAAGTTCTTTCCTTTGAAATAGGCAGCTGCAATTCTCAGTTCAGGCACAGAGCCAGTGTAGAAGGGATGTTGCAGCAAGTCCTCTTTTAGCACCTTTGCTTCCCATTCCACAGTTTCTGCTGAGCAGGAGACACCTCTGCCTGTACTCGTGCCCTGTAGAAGATTTTCCAGAAGAGCAGAATCACTGATGTGGTTGCTTGTTCTCTCAGTGCCTGCTTTCTGCTTAAGTGTTTTCCCTTGCCTCCTCGTTCACAGTATAAATCTATTTGTTGTTAGCAAAAACATTTTTTTCTATCTTTGGCATTTACAGGTAGCCTGGGCTCCATTCTAGGTCCACTTTAAAAGCCGGATGTCAGATAATACACTTTATGTCATCATGAAGGCAGAAAAAATGCTGAAAAAATTATAACTATATAATCAGATAATTGTGACAGCCTCCCCAAGACAGAAGTTCCGAGTATTGCAATTAGATCAGCATTCACACTGTTGACTATTATTCATACAGCAGAAAGATTGATTTCAGATTATCGAGGTAGAAATTAACTGTCTTGCATCTTTTCTTCAGTGTGCAGAGGCCTGGTGAAATCATACCCAGAATATGGTTGGTTTGACTCAAAATCAAGATTTTGTGGGAAAACTTTATAGAATCCATCACACAAATTCATGCTGCATAGGGAAGTCACAGTCTCAGCCAGTGGTTTTGTGCAAGACGTGCTATGAAAGCCCACAGAGTTCAATGGAGATCAGAAAAGGAGTGATTCAGCTTCTTGTACTTGCAGCCAGAGTTCATAGACTTTGTCATGGCTGGAGTCCAAGAATCAATTCAGTTTTGTAAAATAAATGTGATGATTAAAGCAATTAAATTATTTCCCTTCCTGGAATGCTGGAGTGCTTTTTAAAAATTTTATTTCTCCATAATGGCATGTTTAAATTTGTGCCTTAGAGCTTGCTGATGTGATGTACTTACCTTAAAACCTGACTTATCAAGTTTCTCGTAGAATCACAGAATGGTTTGTGTTAGAAGCAACCTTAAAGAACCTTAAAGATCACGTAATTCCAGCACCTCTGCTGTGGGCAGGGACACCTTCCACTAGACCATGTTACTCAAAGTACCATCCAGCCCATCCTTGAACACTGCCAGGGATAGGTCAGCCACAACTTCTCTGAGGATGTCAAATGCTTTGTACCAGTCCAGGTAGATGACATCAGTTGCTCTTCTCTTCACCACCAATGCTGTAACCCCCTTTTGCATGGCCACCAGATTTGTCAGGCACGTTTTGCCCTTAGTAAAGCCGTATGAATATTCCCATAAATATTTAATATTTACACATTCTGGTCTGGAAAACCCATAGGAATGCACAAAACTACAAAACTTTTTAGCATGCAAAAAATACTGCAAGCAAAGTGTTCCATGGCTTTCAGATCCATATGAAGAGGACATTCTGAAAAATGTCCAGAGGAAAACAGTTTGGAAACTACATGGTTTTAGGGGTCTTGAATTTCGTGTGTAACTGGAAGCACTAACGCAGTGAAACTGTTCTACTGGTGTTAACAAGATTGTTTAACAGTAGGGACTGAGAACATCTTCCCTGTGGACACTTTGCATGAGATTGTTACTCTTCCACTGGTTTTGTTGTAGCAGTTGCCATCCATTGAGTGTCTCATTAAAAAAAGTTTTATTCCTCGTAATT
The DNA here is from genome assembly GCA_009867235.2 of Psittacus erithacus. Lineage (NCBI taxonomy): Eukaryota > Metazoa > Chordata > Aves > Psittaciformes > Psittacidae > Psittacus > Psittacus erithacus. Next base: position 13,023 of record WYDI02028205.1, on the reverse strand, counting down.
TCCTGATAGTCCTTGATGACACAACTTCTGCTGCACCTCGAGCATTAACAGAATTTTACAAATAGGATTTAGCAGAACTCTTCACCATATCAACCTTTTCTACTGATGCTCAGAAAAAGAGCAATAATTATAGTTCCAGTGGCATCACAGTTTGAGATCTAAAGTGCTGCACAGGACTAGAATGTGGCTGTACTGGTGCTGAGTTACTTTGTGACTGGTTATGCTTTAAAAGAAGGGAGAAAAATAGCTTGTTATATCAAAATTCAGTTATTTAGGGCTAACAGAAAAATGACGAGACTGTGTTTTTCAAAGACTGGACCTAAAAATGGAGCAGGAAAATATTTAAATGCCAGACCATACCCTATCCTATTCTGTCCCCTTGAGATCTTTATACCCCATGGCCTCTATCAGAATAGAGCCATTTCAATAAAAATGAAAACTTAATTAATATTGCAGGATGTGCTTAACACAACTATATATATCAATGTACATATGATTAATTAGTCCTTGTATAAAACCTCCAATTAGATGAAAGGAACATTTCTTTTCTCTCTTACTTGCTTTTCTACTTTAAAAAATGAGCAGGGTTGTAAAATTAAAAGAATTTCTTGACTGTTATCTTAATCAAAACTTTATCTATTTTAGGCTGCACAACATAATGAGAATATTGTTGCTATATTTTTATTTCAAATAAAAGCTCCTGGGACTTTCCTCTTTTTGTACGTTGGCAAACTGCATGATGTGTAAAACATGCAGGATATTTGTTTTCTTTTTCTTTTCCATCTCATTCTGGATGGTTACTTTTCATTTAGTTGGGTTGGTTTTAATTTGTGTTTGAATTTATACATAACAGTTGGAACTCAGAGTAATGAAGTGCCCGCAGGTATCTCTACTATAAACTGAAACAAATCATAAACTTCTAACTTTGAGTAAATTAATTTCTTATGAACAACCACCCATGGCCATTGTTTCAAAACAGCTATTAAAAATGCTCTCACTTGGGCCCTCCATTGTGCCAATATTGTGCAGCTCAAGAACAAGTGAACTGCCTCAGTCTAATTCTGGAATTAGAATTTTAAACAGAAAAGATGGCACAGAGATGAGCAAAATCCCTCGTCTACAAATGCAGATTTGCTGCTCACAAATGTAGTGTGTCAGTAAAAAAAATGGCCCTTGACACATGCTCAGCTTCCAGATATTTTCATGCTTTGACCTGACCTTATTTATTCAAATATTCAAGGCCAATTGGCATAATGCAGGAAGCATAGGTCTTGAGCAAGGAAATAGAGTGAGCAATGTTTTCAATGGCAGTAAACAAGCTGGAAATCTCTTATTTGACTTTTAAATGATATATTGAGCTGAAAGAGCTGGAATTTATGTGAGAAACATCATTAAATTGAACATATTTTTCATGGAGAATCTGGAAGATGAATCACATGCAATGACAATGTCATTTTTAATCCATTTGTTCTTAGGATGAATATTCTCTCAAACACAGGCCCACTTTTCTTGTCTAAGCTTCTCTGCACTATTCCGTAGCCCTGTGGAGAAGGACTTGGGGGTGTTGGTCAATGAGAAAATGAGCATGAGCTGACAGTGTGTGCTCACAGCCTAGAGACCCAACCGTATCCTGGGCTGCATCAAAAGCAGCGTGACCAGCAGGTCGAAGGAGGTGATCCTGCCCCTCTATTCTGCTCTTGTGAGACCTCACTTGGAATATTGTGTGCAGTTCTGGTGTCCTCAATGTAAAAAAGACATGGAACTGTTGGAACAAGTCCAGAGGAGGGCCACGAGGATGATCAGGGGACTGGAGCACCTCCCGTATGAAGACAGGCTGAGAAAGTTGGGGCTGTTCAGCCTGGAGAAGAGAAGGTTGCATGGAGACCTCATAGCAGCCTTCCAGTATCTGAAGGGGGGCTACAAGGATGCCAGAGAGGGGCTCTTCATCAGGGACAGTAGTGATAGGACAAGGGGTAACGGGTTAAAACTTAAACAGAAATTCAGGTTAGATATAAGGAAGAAGTTCTTTACTGTAAGGGTGGTGAGACACTGGGACAGGTTGCCCAAGGAAGTTGTGAATGCTCCATCCCTGGCAGTGTTCAAGGCCAGGTTGGGCAGAGCCTTGGGTGCCATGGTTTAGTGTGAGTTGTCCCTGCCCATGGCAGAGGGGTTGGAACTAGATGATCTTAAGGTCCTTTCCAACCCTAACTATTCTGTGATTCTGTGATTCTGTGATTCTGTGATTCTGTGATACTCATACTTCTAAACATTATAAATCAAGTATAATAAGAATAAAAGTGTTTCCTAGGGATTCTTCCTATGTCTGATACAAGCTTGACCAAACTGCGTGAACATAATATATCCGTTATAAGGAAGTGTGTTATGAATGTAGCTATTTTTCATTCAAACTGCAATAGAACTGATTTTAGTTTTAATGTCTTAAGTACTAAGGGTTTAAGACTCTATGTAGTTTTCAGGTTAACCCAGAAGCCAGGCAGTGCTTATGAAGATCTTCAAGATTGTTTCCTTAGGGTGCCTTACTCAAGTTTTGAGCTGCTGCAATTTGATCGTGCTTGTCTTTAACAACTTGAACAGAGAAAGTTTTGGTTCATACCAGAATAATTTACACTTAACAGCATTTTCTTGGTTTGAATAAGACCTTAAGAACTTTCAGCTTTTCCCCTGTGTGCAGCTGAGTTGATAAAATTATCTGAACTTCTTTATTTTTATTTTATGGAATGTAAAAAATTTATACTTTCTCCCACAACAAACTAATTTATAAGATGCAAGCACAGGCAAATGTTTCTGGTATGTGATAGTAACATTTCAAGGCAAGATTGTATTATGTTTCAGAAAGGTGGGGCTTTGTACTTAGAATTAAACTGCTGTCTGAAATGTTGATTTAGCCAAGTTTTTCAACCTGTTGTATAATTTCTGGGTCTTCCTAACTGAAACATTTCTGTGAAGCAGTATTTTGGTGTCTTCAGTTAGAAATACCACTTCTTGTGCCACAGTATGTTTCAGTGACTACAGTATATTTTGGCTGGTTTCAAGAAGAATACACTCTTTTAATCTATACACAACCTCAATTAGTGTTCAGGTCAGTAAGTGGGAAGACATTTATGGAATCAATCATTTTGGGTTAAGGAGTACACATACTGCAAGTGTACTAATGGAATGGAAGTAACGCCTGGAACATCTCCAGAACAGTCACAGTCTCAATGGACCAATTAAATATGTATGAAGAATGTTTCCAGTGAAGTTCAAACACATCAGCCTGAGGCTTATTTTTTGATTTAATTTATTCACAGCCTTTCTGTGTACTGCTGCTTGCTGGTCCAAAAACACTTCTGCACACTGCCTTCTGCATCATCTGTGTATTCACTGACTGATACAGTGACAGCTGCTATTTTTAATCGCCATCTCAGGAGCAAGGAGTAGACTCTCTAGTAGAAAAGTTCAGTGTTAGTATTCAAGTTAGCAGGTTTTATTCATTAATAGGTTTGACATCATTCACAGTATGGGAAGTAGTCTTCAGAATTAATTCAGACAGTTCTGAGTATTTAGCAAAGTTTCTTAGCCTGAATGTGCTGTCATTATTAGGTCTTCAAATTAGAGTATTGTGTGATACGGCCTCTACTTCATATCTTCATAACGCTGCTTTTGTCCTTCATGAAAGAAATGCTTACACTATAGCTAGAGGCTTCTTTTTTATATCATCATGAATGTTGGAGCTCTTAAAAAAACTTAGCTCCTGATAACTGTCATTCTTTGCAAAATGGGTAAAAAAACGTGCTATTTTCAGGATAAGGAATTCTTTGCTCCCTCTACTATTTTCAGTAATAAATAAATGCAGACTACTAAGGGTTTTGTAAAGAGAGTTTGTTTCTTTTGATGGGTCTCAGTTCTGCAGTTTGTCACTGATCACAGAGCACCGGTGTATTAGCTGGTTCATCTGTTATCTGTTCATACGCTGTAAGTGGGATTGTCACATAACCAAGCTTAGAGCTATTGGCAAAGCAACTGAGCAAGACAGCCTTTTAAAAGGATTACTGGTAATGTAATTACTTGCAAAAGATGAATGGATAGCTCCCATATGAAAACACCAGCATCTTCATATGTTCTTTAAGCAATAACATTAGTGGAATGAGAACTGTTCCAGTAATGGTTTATGCTACTGGTGGATAATGGCACAGTGAAGCAAAGACATTTGTGTAAAGTAAACACTGAGATGAAGCCAGAAACATGCTTTTGTTTCTTTGACTACTTTCAAGGTTGTTACTGAAGCAAAACTTACTTCCTAGTGACACTGTAATTACTTTATTGAGTGCAATGGAGTTGTGAAGCTTCAAAGCTCCCAATAGATTTTTTCTTCTAGTCCGAAGAATAATCTCTGTTTATATCTATAGTTAATCTGTAACTGCTGATAATATTTGTAATGTTTATGAAAAAAATGTGTTAATATGGCCCCTGTTACTGGAGATGCCAGCCCAAATCATATAATCATAATCATATAATCCTAAATCATATAATTTGAGTGCCCCCAAAATCATATCATTTTCTAGGGAATCAGAATTAATTTAGGACCTTCACTTCAGGCACAGGGTAAGCAATCTTGGTGATGTTGTAAAATTAATCTCTGTGCATGAGAGCAGTTACGGTCTATGGCTTGATACCCACTTTAACCATCAAGATGACTGACTTTTCATCGTGAATAAGAACTGCTACATAAGTATATTGAAATAAGAATCTGACCTTCATCTTTTTGAAATCAATGGCAAAAGCCCAGTAGTCTTCAATGAAACTTTAATACTCCCTTAGATAGTAACAGTTGTGGGGGTTTTTTCCCAGTTCATTGTAGGGGACATTTTTCCCTGCAGTATTTAATAAGCTCCCTGGCATCCATACAAATAGATTTCTGAGACATACAATGACAGGTGTGCTATTTGAGTAGTTTAGTCCTAAACACTTTCTTTCTTTACCTTTGATAATATTACCCTCTTGCGTCTTCTATGTATCTTTCTTCACACTATTCGTTCTATCTTCTCATTATTTAGTAAGCAAAATTCTGGTGCTTGCTGTGTGCTTCTCTCTATGTTTTTTCTTCTACTTCATTAGGCTCCATTTTCCATTCATTTATTGAGTTTTGCTATTGGCTGTTGTTTTTCTTAAAGGTTTATTTTCTGAATTTGAGTAATAATATTTTTAGGAAGTATATCTTTACAATTCTTGTATCAGAAACCTGATTGGGTTATTTTTCTATGATATGTGGGCAAATAATCTGGTGTTATGAGTGTCAGAAGTTGCATGCTTACTCTGTATAGTGCAGCATTCTGAACTGTAATGTGTCTTGTGACAGTAGGTTATGCCTCACATTAGCAAGATCAGATTAAAAGAAGCTGACGCTAAGATCTAGGTATGTGCAATCAGAAAGTGATGTATAAGAAATGTGATGCTTTACCTTTCCAGGAAAATGAGTCATAGTCAAAATATTCATACTTCAATCATCTGAATTTACTATCCTGTATTATTATTTTATAAAAATAATATAAATACAAATATAATGTAAATACACATTTATATATAAATATATAAATTATAAAAATTTCCCTTGAATTTGATAAGCATCAGATTCACGGGGATTGCAGTACACCAGAAAATCAGACCCTTTAAATATAATTCCCCAGCTATTTAGGTTCCTAGCTTAAGACATGAAATAAAGTTGTATCATAAGGTCTTTCCCTGGACCATGTGAAAATTTCATATAGTTTAACTCTCTACCCATCTTGTCAAGTTATCTTAGTATGTTAATTTTTGTGTTTTCTAATCAGTTTGAAGATAGAGCCAGGTTAAATAACTTTAAGAGATACAAACCGCCTTTATTCAATTTGCCTCCTCAGTTTTATCATTTTTAGTTTTTGAGATCATTCATGCTGTTTCATTATCTGCAGTGAGGTGACTTGCTGTGACTGAGGTAGTTCCCAGCACAAGGATGAAACCAAACCTGCTCGAACTCAGAGAGGCAGGATTCAACTTCAGTGTCCCTCTCTGAAAAAACAGAAAGAGAAAGAAGATATTATTATCCATTTGCAAAGTCTGACTGTATGGATGTGGTACAGATGATGCCGTCTAAGGTCTGCCATTGTTGGGTGGTTTCAGGAACCTTTTGCCTTTATGACACAGCTGTGCTCATTAGGACATCCACTGCCTATTAGGGCTTGGTTTTGTCATTCCTTTTGCAACATGAGCAAACCGGATGAGCATTAATAAGGCTGTGCTTTGGCAGCAGGTGAGACTATATTACAGAACAACCCAAAAATTGAAGAAGCATTTCAATTTTCTACATTTTATTAATTTTTACAGTGATAAATGAATTAAAACTAAACAATCATTAGCAGGGCTTTGGTTAAAAAAAGAACAGGTTTAACAAACCATTGGTCTGTAATACAAAGTGTGATAACATAGGGAGAAAGCTCCTGGGGATGTTTTTAAACATTTCATTTTGAAAGAGCTCCTAGGGCAGAGCTATTTTGAATGACATTAATGGCAAGGTCCAAGGTGGATGAAGCTGTTAACACAGCAGGCACGCATTACCGGCATAGTACGTTAAGCAGGAGCTGAGATTTGAAGCAGTTTTCACCTGTAATAAGGTAATAGTTAATTCCCAACTTTTGACATCATGAGCTGTTCTGTTGAAATCTTTCTAAAAGAAATTTGTCCACGTGGTAAGTCCAGCTGGAGAACAGCATTGATGCTTCAAACCAAATGATAATGTTCTTATTTTTTTTGACTTGATAAGCCGGTGATCTATACACTGTCTGTGAATTACACCTTGTAATCAAAAATCTTCATATGCTCAGTTATTCCCAAGTGAGTAAAGCAACAGAGCCTTTGCTATTGTCGCTCATTACAGAGCCACATATCCTGTCTTCTAAGCCAATTTGATGCAAATATAATTCCAGAAATCTAAACAGAATTAAACGTGTTTTGTCTCAGCATTTAGATTTATGCAAATTCAGGGAAACTATCATTTGATTGACAGAGAAATTGGTAACATCATTAGTCAGTGGAAGCATTGTTTATTCTATGATGCAGTATTTTCTCAAGAACTTGTAGGCTACAGAAGATCCCCCCTGAAATGCAGCAATGGATATCTTGCTTCAAAGGCAGCTGGCTGCAGAGGAGATGTTATGGTGTTCTGCAGTTACTGTTCGTAACTGGTGATTACCTCAGTACTGTATAATCCATCTCTGAAGCCACCTTTAAATGTTGAATGATAATCATATGTAAGCAATCATTGGTTATAGGGCTTGTGAACACTTTTCAAACTCAAAAACTGTCTGGTCTAGGATAGTATTTCACAATATTTGGGGGGTTTAAAATGTAGTCCATTCCTCCCTAAACAGAGCACAAAATACCCCCATGGTAAAGTGAAGACCTGCTTCAACTTAACGAAGGTATCCACTGCCTCAGATGAAATAGATTTCGTTTTTTAGTAGACTCTGATGGCATTATCATCCCAGAAATCTCTGTGATAGATTGCCAGTAACAGTTGGAAAGGCCCAGGAATGATTGTAAGTCACATTCATCTTTCAAGACCTCCTTGCTAGAATTGACAGTTATTTTCAAGGCTCCCAGGAAGAACATAAAGCCAAAAAACTCAGGGAAGAACTGGCCAAATTAATTTAATATGATCTCTGTACAACGACTGAATGACCTAGGAGAAAACTGAAGACAATACTAAGAAAGTTAATCAAAAGGGCTGAACAAAGCTTTCTGAGAGACCAGTCCCAAAAGCTGTCCTCCGTTTTGCAGCCTTTGTGAAATGGATGTAGTTATTTGCTCTGCAGAAGTCTAAAAACTGAGATGATTCTAGTCTCTGCAGCGGTTGTTGATCAAAGAAGCGAGATGCATCCATCTTCTCCGAATTCTGATTTTTTCAAAGTCTCAAAAGGTTCCCTTTTTCGAGAGAAATAGAGGCACTGAAAAATATAACCCTTCCTGTATTCCTTTAGGTGCTCTCTGTAGATGCTTGCTGGAGACTGCTTGAGCAATCATGTAAGTGGCGGGGAGATGGACTGTAGGTTTTTATGCTTGTCAAATCATATGTTGAAGTATTTTATGAGAAGAAAGGGATCATATAGCTATAAAACTGGAGGGGTCTCAATCAGTGTTGTGTAAAGTGTTTAACAGAATATTAAGCACAGAATATATGTTTAAAAAAATTTAGGTCAGCATAATGTCTACTAAACTCAAGGTCTTTTTAGCACTACCAAAGCTATTTTGAGCTTAATATAATTATGAAGACAAAGCAGAAGATGATGCAGTATGTGGGTTTCTGGAAGATAAACTGGGTGGATACTTAACTGGACCTAAATTTGGCCCCTTGTGCTGACAGCTCACCTATTACTGGCCAAGAGAAAAGAACTGTTCCCAGCTTATAGCCTGGCTCTGGTGACAGCAAGCCACAAGTATACTAAATGCCGAGTAAGAATGTCAGCTTAAAGTAAATATTTTATTTTATGTACAATTACATGGGACTGACCCGGGAAATTCTGAGCTTCTTTACATCTAAGTCTGACTTATTAGGACATTAGGAGGTGAAAAGACCAAGGCTGGAAAGTAAAGGATGACAAATTATTTCACAGAATCATAGAATAGAATAATAGAATAGTTAGGGTTGGAAAGGGCCTTAAGATCATCTAGTTCCAACCCCCCTGCCAGGGATAACTCACACTAAACCATGCCACCCAAGGCTCTGTCCACCCCGGGCTTGAATGCTGCCAAGGATGGGGCATTCACAACTTCTTTGGGCAACCCATTCCAGTGCCTCACCACCCTCACAGTAAAGAACTTCTTCCTTATATCCAA
>WYDI02028204.1:0-45985 GCA_009867235.2 Psittacus erithacus | reverse complement strand
AGTGTGAGGTGTCCCTGCCCATGGCAGGAGGGTTGGAACTAGATGATCTTAAGGTCCTTTCCAACCCTAACTATTCTCTGATTCTATATCTGCTTATCTGAACACTTGAACAGGCTTGCTCTGTAGCAGGCATCAGCATGGATTTCAGAATGATCTGGCTATGTGGTGTTTGCCTGATTTCTCACATATAATTTCTAGCCTGCCTTGCATGCCTTACTACTGTAGCCCACACCATCAACCGTACTCCAGCTAGCTACCTCAAAGGTAATTTATATATGTGTGCCTGAGTTGTGTTTATAACTTAAATTTGATGTAAATGTATCTCCACAGCCTCTTGAGTTCTCTGCAGAGAAGTAGCTGTGATAGGCACATGAATCCTTGTGTCACCTATACGAAACTTCAATTTAAACAAGTATATAAATATTTCTAGATAAACAGAAATTTAGAGGCAGGGATCTGGTTCCTGAGTTTGTTTCAAGATGGATCCTTACTGGAATTCCTTGGCTTGTGTGTTATGACCACTGCATTAGGAGATCAGTTGTGATCTTTGATGACACATTTCTTCCTATATATTGTACATGTGCTTGATTGTACATTATGTTTTGGTGGGGAGTCTTTGCTAATCTGCATTTTGACTTTTTAACTTTTTGACTGCTTAAATGAATGCTGACTAGAGATACCAGTAATAAATAATGGTAAACTTTGAATACAAATTCAGTGAGATGGATAAGCATTCAAGTGCTTGATGTATGCTGAACAACTGTGATTTATCTTTTGGTTGTCTTCAGTTGAATATATTAGAACATGGGATTAAAGGGCTGAAGAGGATTCAAAGAAAACACCTTACCTTCCTGCATAGATTGGTGCTTCAATACCTTTGCATGAACTTGACTCAGTAGAGATGACTTCCAAAATCAAGGCCTAAAGGAGATTATGCAAAGTATGATTTACTGTAAAGAAAGTAAGGGACTAAGACAAAGGTCTGCAGGAAAGGTGCTCTCTCCTGTCTTTCTCTGAGTGCTGGGAATTTCCTTATCCTTCTCGTAGTATGGGTAAAACCTGCAACTCTGCATGCGCTTGCCGTTACCAGGGAAATAATTAAGGTTGATGTACTAGTAATTACAGCAAATGAGGTATGATCTATGCAGTTAGCAAGGGGAAAGACCAGTGAAATTGCTAAGTCAGGAGAAGCCCCTCAGTGCTAGTGGGAAATTTAATATGCTTTGTTAAATTAATAGCCTTCCGCATATAAAAAAGGGCAGAGGAGTTGGATGTAAAAATCATTAAGCACTCATTTCAGTGATCCACTCAATATTCTTAGTTGTAAAATATTTCTAGCATAATGTTTACAGAGAAAATTAAGAGTGTTTTAAGACAAAAAACACATGAGGATTGTATATTAAATACCACAATGCCCATTTCTAACCTATAAGGTTGCAGTGATCCCTTTCCCAAATGCAACATGGCCTTAGTGATAGGCTGGTGCTTGCTCACAGGAGATGTTTATCCAAACCAGAGATGATTCTGAAGATGGAAGTTTTCCTACATGTCAAATAAAAATGTTTTGGCTATACCTTCAGATTTCTTAGTCTCAAGTTAAATAGGCATCCCCAAAACAAATGATCTGGGATGGTTTTTTTCTCAGTATAGACATTCAGTGCCTGGTTTTGCCTGTAGTTGTTCTGTTTGTGGTCTTTGAACATGACACTCACAGCAGAGAGATTAGTCGTAAGAAGATTATGGGTCTAAATGCTGCTGGTGTGCCTAAAGCTGCAAATGTTTTGGTGTATACAAAGGAAACATTAACCAAGACCTCTTACAGAGAGTTTAGGGAAGAAATAGTTTTCTCTCCTGATTACTACATAGTTTCTGCTGCCCAGTGCAGAAAAAGTCAGGCAGAAAAGCTGAAGGTGATAGAAAGAGGTGGTTGTTCTGTTCTTAGAGAAAACCAGAGCAGATTGCTGGGGGTGGCTGTGGTAGGCAACTTCCACAAAAACAGCAGCTTTATGGACTCTGTGGGGCATGTGAGCTTTGAGTTAGATTGTAGGGATGAACTAGCCATGCTCCTGAACCTGCTCAGAATGCTGAGAGAAATCCTTCCTGTGGCATATAATCTTAATAAAGCTGCCTGTAGCTTTCCTTTCCGTAACTTGGTTCCTTTGTTGCAGATGGGTGTCTTCAGCAACCCGTGTTACTTGATTTTCCAGCCTGGACTGGTCATCAAGCTGAGTAGTATGACATGCAGCAGAGGGTATGGCAGTCCTCAAAATCTGAGCACTCCTGCAGTACCAGTGTTTCAGTGTATTCATCTGGATGGAGCACATGAAGGATTGAAAGAGTTGGGCTCCATTGAGTTTCTGGGGCTGGTTTGAGATCCAGAAGAGCAGGACATGGTCTAGCAAGAACATACCAGGGACCACCACTGGTGAGAAAAGGTCCCCTTGCCAGAACCACAGAGAAGTAACCGACCCAAATAATTTTGGGGAATAGCTGACACTTACTGCCTCGGGTTCCAGCCAACATCGTGACAAGCCAAAACATTCAGTGGTAGCTCTAATATGTGAGTTTTGCCATATCCTCATCTGAAAAACATGGATTAGGTAGAGAAAAAAATTGCCTTCGTGGGTACTTTTCACTGTATCAGGTTTTATTTAACTGTTAGCAGGGGGGTTGGTTGTCCAGTTACCTGTCTTATAAATAGGTATTTTAGGAATAGTTTCCAGAAACAGATTTCAGAGACTTTCTGAATTGATTGCAGCTCTTCGGCTATTGTAAATCACCAGTGCACCACTGAACTAATAATCTACCCTTGCTGAGGGTCTATGCTGCTGTTTTTCCTTGTGAGTATTTAGGATTGCAATTGTTAGAAATGTATCTGCTAACAATTTGCCTTTTCGTTCATGAAATTTTTGCCTTCTCAGGGTTAATTGAATCAGGAAATGCCAGCATTTTTTGATTTAATTTTCCTTATTGATGTGGATTCTGGAGTGAATGACTGCTGTGAATACAAAATATGGTTTAATTTGATTTCTGAGAAATATTTAGTGACCAGAAAAAGAGAAAGTTGTTTGAAACAAGCTTTAAATAAATTAAGAGCCCCCTCCCCGGTAACTACCACAGCCTTCTTGACTGTATAAACCCCCTAATTTACTGTTTATAGAGATGCACATATTTCCAATACTATTTTAAAATGCTGGAAATGAGAGTAAGGAAACCAACCTACCCACCAGTTTGCAGAGGGTAGGGGCAGCACAGTGTTTAGCTGTGTGGTAATTGTATATCAGGAACTTAGAAGTTGTAAAGGTGAAGCCAGGAAAATTGCGCCCCCAAAAGCCTTGAGCCCAATACTGAGCACTGCCACTATCTTCCCAACAAGCACAAAATGGCCAAAATGCAGAGCAGCCATTTGAAAATTATCTCTGCACCAGTGCCAATCATCTGTAAGTGTATTAGTCTCTGCCTTCACCCAAAGTGGGTCTGGTGCCAGAAGAGGAGAGCGCTGGCAGTTCCCATTTGCCTTAATGGCAGCCACAAGGTTTGCTGATAAAGTAACTTTTATTCTTGCTCCATTGCTCTTACATTGTCTGTTCCTGAAGCTGCCTGGGAGTAGGAAGTTCCCCATTTCCTTTGTCCTGCGTTTCGTGGGGTTTTGTGCAGACTTCTCATCTGCTATATTTTTCATTTTTAAAAGATAAAGTGGTCTCAGGGACAGGGTTAGCAAGAAGTTTATTTCTTGCTGCTGAATTATTTATTCCTATTTAAGCTCCGGCGAACAGCCCACATTTAATAGCCCATTACTGCTTAGAGAGCTGTCAACGTGAAAGGGGCAAGTGTGAAAAATACTGTGTTTAGTGACTCTGTCATTACTCTCTGTATTACCTTTTCTTCATTTTTATGATCAAGAGCACAGAATAGAAGGCCAGAAATGACCTGAGCTGCAAACTTCAGGGTGCTTTAATCCACCAAGACTAACAACCAGATAAATTCATGCAAGAGCTAGAGTGAAGATTTTTCATGGTGACTTTAGCTTCCTAAGAGAACTTACGTATTTTGCATCAGTTGATGTTTTCAAATCAAGACATGATATCTTTCTGGGACAATTCTCTATCTCATGTGCCAGATTTGGAGGGAATGCAGAAGCAGTGGGTGAAATTTGTTGCCTCGTGTTATATAAGTGGTTTTGGTAACATAACGGTAATTTTTGTCCTTCTGCAGTTCTGGCCTGATGTTGATTTTTACCTTCTCTCTGTCTCCCTAGCCCCTGCAGAACTGGTTTCTGTGAAGCATCTGCATATCCTGAAGCAATCTCCAAAATACTGATTTAGAAGTAGATTTGGGTTTCAGAACAGCAATATTGTCTTCAAATCAGATATGAAAGATTTGAGGCTCAAAAGCACTGCTGTCTGGATGTCTGTTGTCTATGGATGCTTGTTTCTTACTAGATTCTTCCTTAACAGTGAATTTTTGTATGATTTCTAGATAATCATGCATTAATGGTACAAAAGCAGATGTAGTACAAGGCTATACTCTTGGAACCCTTCACACTCTTCTATTTCACAAAGATGATTCTGGACAGAGGCTGGATTTAGGTGTCTAAAGAGCCCTGTTGTGAAAAACGCCGATCACGCCTCCCACCTTCCTGTTAGATCCCTTTGGAAAATTGCCCCTGGCATCTACTGTTCAGCATCCCTTCAACTCTCATGAGCTTTATGTAATATGAAGCTAGCTTGGGCAGGCAGAGGGCAGAAACAAGAAGTAGCTCTCTGAGCGAGCTAATGAAGCCTCATTTTCTTATGGATTTGTGGCTTATGTTGGATTCAGTGACGTTTGGTAATAGCTGGATTCAAGTACTGTCCTTCTTTCAGAGGACAGCAATACAGTTTCCTTCCTTTCTTTAGCATCTGATTTTCACATAACTTTTAAGAAGCTAATGTTTTAAAGTTTCCTAACATCTGTTGGATTTCCTTTACTTTTGCCAGTGATACAAAAGACACTGGGAGGGAGGACAAAACAGGATACATACAGATGCATACACACAGAGGTATCTTTCAGAAACCAAGCCAAATCTTTCAGGTGTATTATAGAATCTTACTAGTATGGACTACATTTTCTCCCACCAAGGAAAAACGTGTCTGATGTATTAAAAAAAAACAAAAACAAACAAACAAAAAAAATGTCCTTTTCTGTGATTTTGTGCTGCACTTTGCACTGCGCAATGAGGTAAAGTCTTGTAGGGTGAGTCTGTCCATCTCAGCCTTTTTTGATAAGACATTATAGTAATCTAAGATGGTGCAGCCTCAAAGAACAAGCTGCAGGCCAACAAGTCTTCTTTTTTACCCAAAATAAAGGAAAAATAAGTTAAAGTGCACCACATAGCACACTGAATGAGAGGCTCTGCTGCTGTCAGCTTCTTGTTGGAGCGCAGCCCATTAAAATGTGAATGGCATCAGAACCTGTCAGGATGAGAGTCAAATGTAGGAATGATTGGTGCCCGTGAGCTGAAGCAATGTGCTGTTAGGTGATCTTTGAAAAACAGTCTGGGATATTGATGACATGGTGTGGTCCATGGCTGCATGTGTATGACTGACAGACACACTGAGAAGCTCTTCTCAGGGAGCTTTGATCACAGCTCATATGCCAAAAAGGACACAGTTAAGAGAAACTTACTCAAATTGATTTTGTGGTCAAAAAGAGATAAGTTGCTGCCACAAGTTTGCATTAAGGTACAGACGAGAAGAGCAAATTACAGGCTTCTCTCAAGTCTTCCCTTTGTTATTGCCCAGTGGGTGCTCCTGGTTGAACAAGACCTCCAGATTTCTTACTGTCAAGCCTGCATCTCAAATAAGTATGGGAATAAGAGAACATCAGCACGGTAATTCTGTCAAGTATCCCTTGGTTGAATAGTGTGAAATATTAGGTGAGGGAAACATTGGAGCATCAGTCTCTCTGCATAGTAAATAAAGCAGCAGTTGACAGAAGTTGTGTTCTGGTGTGTCTAACCCAGTTTAGAGCCTGCTCTTGCTCAGGTGTCTGAAGGGGTTTTGCCACCAACATCAGTGTGAGCTGGCTGGCAGTTCTCCACTGATGTGGCTCACAGTATTGCAGAGACAAAATGATGCTGAATGCTGCCTTTTTGTTACTCTGTCAAGAAGAGTCTCCACCACAAGAGCAGGGCATAAATGCTGTATAGACAGATGTTTTGTGTTTGTAACTTATTCTCCAGCCTGCTTGCAACTGGATGGACCTGGGATTTCTGAATGCGTTCCTGCATGAACAGCTTGGCCTTGATGGGTCACTGCTTTTTGGGGGAGAATATTCCATGGGTTTGCTTTTGTTCCGAGCCACTTACAAGCAGTTGTAGAGGTGGAGAGTTGAAACAGGCTTTCTGGGAACAAGCGCAGAAAATAGTTCAGTGTTAGCATTCCAAACCCAGCTATTTAGATGTGGATTATTTTTAAATATTTCACTTCCAGACATGTAACTAGCTGCATTTTCCTCCTCTCTCTCTTTTCTTTTTTTAAAGTTGGCTTTAATTTTGCATTTCCCCCCACCCAGCTGTATGCAGTCAAGAGTATTCAAAAAGAAGGATTAATTACACTGCTAAATGTGAGGTAGCTCAGTTGCCTGCTGCTTTGGAGATGCAGTTGACTGCAGTGAGAGCCTGGGGACTCTTTGAGCCTGGATGTATGTTTGCAGGGTAGTATTGCTGGGCAGTTGAACTGACAGGAGACAGGGTAGCAGTGAGTGGAAGGCGCTGCAGCCGCCTCATTTCACCCAGCTGTCATCACACATCATGGGCCTGAAACACAGCCTCATGAGAGGTCCTGTGTGAAGGGTTGCTCCATGGCAGCCCTGTCCAGCATGCCATCCATGTCCTGGCACCCAAATTCAAAGCCTTTCATCAAGGGTTGTGTGAAGTGGTTATGGTGAAATGCTCCTACTGAGTCTGTAGTGTCTTGCAGCCACTTCACAGGGGGTACATGATAACATGTAGGGGCTTTTGGGGAGCATTGTGTCCTCTGTGCACTTCACAAACCTTAATTCATCCTCTGTGGATGATGTGGACACAGTAGAGATGTATCCCATTCAAATTGCACCTATGTGGCCTAAGGAAGCCCTTTTTGGGGGCTAGCCCCAACTGCTAGCCATTTTCCCCACTGCAGATGTTAGCCCCCACATCTGATTGCTCACCCATCCCAGCATGGTAAGCTGGATTCAGAAAGACCTGCTCCTCCAAGTGGTTTTGGTAACCCATGTTCATTGTTGGAGTCCAGGCTGATGTAGATCAAATTAAGGTCTTGGGCACTGAGGCAGTCTCTTTCAGGAAAAAGGGAGCAGGTTCTCTCTTGCCGTGTAAATCACAGCTAGTTTTTAAAAACCATGGAGCCTGCTGTGTAAATAAATTAAAATAATAATTGCAAAACCTGAAACCTTGAGACTGTTTTCTACAGAAATTAGCAGGGCAGGCAAAGGGACAGAGCTCAGACAAAACACAGGAGGGGCATTTATGTTGGGATGCATTCATGGCACCCCCATGCAGCTTCTCAGATGTGAAGGCTGAGTTCTAAGAGGCCACTGATGGTTCCCCATTAAATTGGGCATTTGGACCAGCACAAGCACTGGGATGGTACTGGGAGCAGGAAGGGCAGGGCAGGATATTCTAGCTTGTAATCAGCCCATTTTTGACCTAGTGCCGCGAAGGTCACCTTACATGTATGTTGGTTCTGCCCTCCTGAAATGCACTGTGACTCAGGGCAGCTTTTCCCCTTTGTTTCCTTTAGGCTACTGGCCTAAAAGAGATGGGAAAACGTGGAGGCTCTTTTCAGGAAACGTGTACCATCTGAAGGGTTTCTCTTACCTCAGTAACTGTCCCCTGGAGAAGCAGCAGACCCTGGGGTCTGTAATGCCTACCCAAAGGCTGGGTTAATGCTGCTTACTGCTAGCAAGAGCCCTAACTCTGGCTGCACGTGCAGAGAGAATAAAGCTTGTAACTCAGGAAAGAGACAGTCATAATATCTGTTTGTAAAGGGTAAGAAAGAACGACTTGTTGGATGGGTATAAAAGAAACCTTTAATTCCAGCTAGGATAGTCTAATATTCTAGCCAAGTGGCAGTAAAGAGCACACTGCCACCAGGCTCTTGTATGGGGATGCAGGGAGGCTTCTGGGGAGACAAATACTGTTCTTTAGCCTCATAGAACAGCAAGGTTTATATTACTGATCAAACTGCAAAGCTGATATACGTGCCATTTTAAACAAACCTGAAAATATGTGGATGTGCTGTAACTGGAAATAAGGGCAGGAGCAACACTGGTGTTGTATCTTATTTTGCTGCTCTCTGCAGCTCATGCATCTGGTTCCTTTTCCTCCATGCAGCTCCAATCCAATGTTGTTTTGTGGAGGTGGTGTAAATGCGCTGAAACCAATGGAGTTACACTTATGAAAGAGACTCCAAAACCTGAAAAAACAAACCAAAACAAAACAAAAAAACAAAAACAAAAACACCCTCCATGAATTTTAGACACTGTGCACTGCATAGAGCTAGTAAGTAGCTATTATCCTAGATAGATCCATGTAGGCAGGAGGGTGTTATACTGCCTGGATTCACCAAGGAGCAGTGACCTGCTTCCCTGCAGTTTTCAGTTACTGAGAGTCAGCAAATCAGTGGTTGTAGCTTCAAACTAATATCACTTTCTTTTTTTCCCTCCGTAGCCTTCTGGCACTCTATAAAAAGATCTGGCACATTACATAGGATTAGGCAGCTTTGAAACAGTGGAGTCATCTGGGTGTGAAACTTTGATTTCCTGTGTCTTGAAATGAACTGTTATTTCTATCTTTGGTTTTCAGAAAACCCCCACAACTCATGCCATGAAGGAGGAGAACTTTCTGCGCCGCAGGTTCTCCCTCTGTCCGGCCTCATCCACCCCTCAGAAGGTTGACCCTCGCAAGTTGACACGCAATCTGTTCTTCGGGGCTGAAAATGACATCTACCCACTCAGCCCAGGTTGGTTTCTGGTGTGTCACTGCAGAAAGTAACATGTCTCAGGTGCTTGACTGGAAGTAGGTGTTTTAGCGTGCTGCCAGGAAACAGAGGGAAACAAGTTAATATGAGGGAGAGAGAGGCTTTTACAGCACAGGTATTACTGATTGCAGAGAGTGCTGCTTTATGATGCTGTTGTCTTTCACAGCCATGACGTTAAGTGGGAACGGGGGGCATCAGAGTTGGGGTTCATAACTGTCTGAACACTGCGTGGCCTCACATTTCAAAAGTGATTAATTTGACTTTGCAGCAGTTGATATAGGAGTTGAGATATATATATATGTAGCAGTTGATATAATGGGACTCATTTGAGATTTGCTGGCCCCACTTTAAGCCATTTAATGGCAGGTTTCCCTGTTCAGATTTAGAGCCCTGGATAAATATTACAAGAGCAGACTTTCTGTAGTTAATGTTCTGTAAATATCTACACACGCTACAAGTACCAGGAATCTTGACAGGTTGCAGTGAATGACACACTGACTTTAAGTGTTCTCTTTGTGTCTTTTTTGCTTTGAGTTTTCCTTTTTGAATTTTTGAAATTTTCCTTTTTGAAAGAAATAGAACTTATTTTATAGTTTCAGAATTTGTTTCTCACAAAGAACAGTTAAGTCTTTCTTTGATTGTGGTCTGCAGACAATGTTTCTGTTCCAGTCTGTAAATAAGTGCCTCAGGGAACAGTCACAAGTTTGTAGAGCTGTCATTTGCAGCTGCCATGTCAGTACTAAATATTCAAACCTCACAGCACCTTCATGGGTATTCAAAACACTGGTATCTAGGGAAAGAACATAGCATCTGTCAAAAGGTTTCCATGTTCATATAGATGTAACACCTGACAGACTCTCTGGGCTTCACAGATGACGAACAGAGTCTGGGTTTCCTGAGCTAATTTGTTTTAAGAGCAAAGGTATCAAGGGCTTCTGATTTTGCAGGTAGTTCTGTTTATGGGTGTCTGCTTCAAGGCAATGGGGAGCCTATTTTCAGCAGTGCTGACTAATCCTGGCTGTCAGTGAGGTCACTAGAAGATTCAACAACCTTTTGGTAATCAAATTGAAAACAGCTTAAAAGTGGAACACCTACAATCTCATACATTTCAAACCTATAGGGACTTCTGAACAACTATCTGCCCTTAAGTACAGTCTATACAGATGTCTGGTAAGTAAATAGCTGTTTCACTTCCTCTGTCCTTGGCAGCCTGAGGGCTGATTTTTCAGGCTATAGGCGCTTCCTCTTGCTTTGGGGAGATGGAGAACCATAGCTTAGAGTTTTCCTATTCTTCAGTTCTTACCAGCATTTTCAGCCCTAAAAAAGTTACTGACTTCCTCACAGAGGTATTTCAGTGCTGTAGTCTTTCAGACATGGGGGAAAGTTGAGGTTTTCAGGATGGAGGTGGTAGCTGGAAGAGTTTGTCTTTTCCTCAGCTTCCCCCATCACCTTGTTTCTCCTTGATCCCTGCTGGCAGCCATACCAAACAGCTTTTGTTGAGCTCAGTGGAACAAGTCCCTTGAACCACGCTAGAGCTTTTGTTCTACTGCCCAGTTTTCCTAAGTAACCTCCAGCAGTGTCGTCAGCAAAGGCGGGAGCGCTCTGTATTGCAAAGGGAGAGCATAGGGCAAAGAGTTTGTAGAGGAGAGAATATCCTTTCTTAGCAAACAGAAGTTGCTGCTTCAGCCAGGGGATTTCTTGCAGAGTCTGGGTTTTTGTCTGTCCTTACTTTTTTCTTTTTTACTCCTTTCATTTCTTTCTTGGTTCACAGAGCTGCCTTCTCTCTTTGTTTTCCTCACTTCTCCTGTCAGAAGTAACTGTCATTCTTCACATTCAGTTGCCATTTCCTGTGGTGGACTCTCCTTTCACTCCTTTGCTGCTGCTTCTGTCTTATTTTCCTCTAAGCCTCATGTGCTTCCCCTCATCTTCTCCTGTCTCTCTGAAGGATGAAGCTATCACCACATAGATAAGCCACAGGTACACATCCATCAGCTGCATCCAGTATTTCTCTGTCTCTCATTTTTCTCTGATGTTTTACATGAACTTTCAGCTCTTGAGGTTTTTCCAGTGATCTGTGTTTTCCTCAGCAGATTTTCTTTACGAGGGCACTGGGCTGATCATGTTGGGTGGGTGCTGTAGGCAGCACAGGCCCAGTGATTTCCTGCCAGGAATTTGGTGGGTTGTGAGGTGGCTGGAGCTGTGGGTCTTAGAGCACCAACACTTAGGATTACCATCCAGCAATGGAGGTGTACAAGTAAATAATTCAGTGAGAAGGGAATGATAGACTTGACGCCTCAGGCAAGCTACACTATGAAGATTCAGTTCATCAAGAGGACATTTTTTAAGGAAATGAGGGAAATGCAGAGGGCGCCATCTAAAGTAACACTTTGGACTTTCTGCCTCTTGCTTGCATGCAGAAATGCTAATGATTCTGGTAACTAAAAGAAATTTGAGGAATTTTAAAGGGAGTTCACAGAGAGATATGAATTTGTGTTCCTTGTCCATGTCTGTTTCCTTTAGCAATAAGGAGAGAAAATCTTCCTGTATGTTCTCTTTCAGAGGATAGGAAATGTATTGGGGGAGTAGCTAACAGAGTTTTTATAGCATCTCTTTTTCTGACTAGGCTGCGAGATCACACAGTGTCATTAAATAAAAAGTTAGGTTAGCTTATCTGCATCCTAAGTGATGCACTTTCATGAATATGGGAATTTTACTATGATAGACACGCAGAACTGAATTTCAGTGTAGGGTACGCATTGGGCCACGTGGCTGATATTTACAACAGTAATGGGTTTCATTCACAATAGTTTTGCCGCACATCAGAGCCTCTATTTCCTCTTGTAGTTACCCAGATACTTTATCAGAAAGCCTATAAAATAATAGTTCATGCTGTGTGGAGCTCATCATGAATTCCTCAACAACCCAGTAATTTTGCTTCCCATTACCAGTGATCAGTCATGCGTGCTGTGTCATTCTTTATAAAAGAGAAAGGCAAATGTACCTGTAGGATTGATGCCCAGCAAAAAAAAAAAAAAAAGAAAAAACAAAGAAAAGGAATAGTTACTGTTCTAGAAAGTAACTAAATACTGATTTTTCCTATGCATGACAGTAAAGGGGTAAAAGAAGGTATCAGTCATCCTACTCTGTAGCCACATGACTGTGGAGTGTCGGCAGGTTTCTTCATGATGTGATGAAGGCAGTTTCCATAGGCATCACTGATTCCCTTCTCAAAATACTTTTTATTATTTGGTACAGAACTTTTGAGCTACTTTGTGGAGGACCCTTCTCTGCTCACAGCCAGCACCTTAAGTCAGGAGAGATTCAGCTCTATTTCTGTTGTGAGCATTATGTTTTCTTGATCAGGGAGATAAGAGCTTCAGCTTCTATAGCCAGTTAATATTTAGCTTCTTTTATGTTTTTACATGGTTTCCTATTTATTTTCTCAAGGCAGCTATGTCTGTTGTGCTCTGGGTGGGACTCTCACTTACAGGATTTCTGTGCACTTAACTAGGTGTGTGGGTTTTTAAGGAACTTAGACATTGTTTCAGGGGCTGGCTGTCCACGGCTACAGCAGTCTGCTTGAGACAGACAACTGTGACAGTTCTCCGAAAAACAGGCTTTGCTTCACAAGTGCAAATAAGCTTAATGAGTTTGGTGTCAGAAACCTGTAAATACTGCTCCATAAACGTATCTTACAAACCTTGTAAGTGATATGGCACGAGTGAGGAGTTGCATGTTCCTTTTTTTAATAATGCTCTGTGAGCAGGATGAGTCAGTGAAAATCTCATTGTTCAGGTGCAAACCCTTTTAACTGTATTACTGAGAGAAGGCAGAAATCTCCCACATCCAGCTTGGAGTTAAGCTTTCTTAAGAAATGAGGCTTAATAAAGAATGGATGTGAATTCTGTTATGCTAATAGATGCCATTCCCTCAGCGAAGGCAGCAGCTGATTCCCATTAACTTTACTTGAACTTTTAGACCATATGTTGCTTTTCCATACATATTCAGGAAAAACTTCATGGGAAATAAGTGCAGAAGTTACATGGCTTTGTGAGTTTATGCCAACCTCCTCTGCTTCTGTCAGGGAGAGTGGGGGCTATACAGAGGAAAGCGCCATCAGAGAAAGAAAAGGTACAGAAATACTGTACTGATCCATGCACAGCAGTGCTTATGGCCATCCTAGTTGACACAGTAACATAAGGGGACTGTAAAATATCTGGCCACCTGTGATTTTCTCATGCCCATGGACATTCAGTTTCCAAGTGTGTTATTTAGGGCTCAGTGTTACAAGGGGAGGAGTGACAGTTAAGAAACTAGGCTAAGGTTTAGGTCCCTGTTGTTGCACCACTTTCCCATGTGACTGCATAGGTCCTTCTTCTGCTTGAGGTCCCCGTGTGAGCAATGCACGTGCTGTCTCTTCTCTCAGTTGGAAGTGTTTGTTTTCTGCATTGGCATGTCTGTGTGCATGTGGCACAGCACCGCACTGTGCCGTGGAGTGGAGAACATCTGAAAGCCCCACCACCCTTGGTCAACTGTGATAAATTGAACACCTTCTAGGGACAGTTGTCCCACAGAGCCTTTTCTTAAATTTAAAAGTTGGTATGCAAAACTACCTGTTAGTGCCTGTAGAAGGGCACGGGTTTTGTCTTGTCTCTTTACCAGTGAAACCCTGTAGCACAGTTGCAGTTCTGGTTATAGTGGAACTTGCTGGTTCTCTTTCATGTCCCACGATAGAAGTGCAGAACATGGCCAAGAAGATTTTTATGTTTTAGTAAGGTTCTGTGGATGGCTTTTTAATGGTGCTTGGCTTCTTAAATGGCTGCTCTGAAAACTCCAGGAGATGTTATGGCTTCTGACATGTCTGTGACAACTTCTACTGACTTCAGGAGAATCAGGGTTTTCCCTTCCTGGTTTTGGATTTGGTGGTGTTCCCAAGACTGGTCCACACAGTGTTTAAAAATATTTTTAACAGCTCCCAGATTTGCACATGTGTGCTACAAATGGGTTATATTTCACTGGCTCAGTGGTTCTTTACTGTATCCAGATTCTGAAGCTCTGGTTGCTAATGATTTTGAGAAGAGAACTACATTGCAGTTGGATAACAATGTCTGTCTTGGCACTAGAAAGCTAATCTCATCAGACACTATTTTTTTGGCTATTTTTCAATGGGAGCGCTATGCTTGCTTTTACTGTAAGGACATGATGACAGTTGGCAAAAAGAACAGAATTTATTACTACATTTTATTGCTTGGACTGGGACTGCACACACTCATACTAGTATATAGGGTGTACAAGGTACTGCAGGTTTAATATATTTGGGTAGCAGAAATAGCTCTACAATGATTGGGAAATGTCAGTGTTCATTAATATGGCTTGTTAATAGAAAAAATTCTTATTTTAACAAATAGCTTTGTCATAAGACATTGATCTTCTGCAGGTTTTTTTGATTTTGTTTTACTAATTATGTCTAGATGCTGTTCTGTCTTCTATAACTTGTTATGATCATGGTTATTATCTGTCAAACAAAGCATGCTGTCAAGGGCATCTGTGTAGAGTTGCCAGATACTGACCAAGGAGGATAATGTATTAAATAGCTGCTTATTAACTGAATTCCATTTATTATTTGCATTGAATGAGGCATGGGGTATGTAAGAAGAGAACAGACTGTGGTAATGTAATTAAAGACTGCATCATAATGAAGACACAGGAGGGAGCTGATTAAGGATGCATAAGCAACTTTATTTCTGGGGCTTTTTTCCAGCCTTTATATGCTGGACTTCACAACCATCATGTTGGTTTACCACAGTGTTTTGAGACCTAACTTTTAAGCAGTACTTGTTGCATAGCCCAGGCATGTGGATCCAGGCTATTTCAAGCTTTGCGAGATCCCTCTCTGTGATCCCCGTGCACCTACTCCTGCTCATGACAGCCTTTCTTGCTTGCTGTTACAGCAGGCCTTCTAAGGCCGTGAGTAGCCACAGTTTTGCACAGAATTTCTCAGTTTCTGAATCACATTTCTCTGTTGCAGGAAAAGATTTGGAAGGAAACAGCCTATCAGCACTGAAGGATGAAACACCACAGACCCCAAACTCCATTAGTAAGGTACTGTGGGATAGGGATCCATCTCTAGTCTTTCTTTGTGGACTTCTCAGCCTGTTTTTAATCATTCTTACTCTTTTTTTTCAGTCATTATGAAAGCCTCTCCCTCTGTTCCTGCAGGAGCTATGTATGCATGTTTGGAGAGAAAGAAAATGATTGGTTTTGCATGGTTGGGATGAGAGAAGTCCATGTTTTCCTCTAACTTGATGGCATCTACTGCAGAAACCCCTGTTTATTTGGACCTCATTTGGCAGTGTAATTAGAGATGAATAACTGTGATTGAAAGGTTGATTTTGTCAGCAGGGTGTCTCCTCGTGTTGCTGATCAGAAAGGCAGTCATAAACCTTAACTGTTTTGGAAGAGAAAGCTTTAATATTTAGTGTAATGCCTAGCATCTGAAGCCCACAGGGCTCTGGGAATTGGCATTAGAAGAGAGGAACACAAACTAGCTAACACTTTCTGATCACGCTTCCATCCAGGCCGTTATGGAGAGGTAAAACTGGGTCTAAAGACTCTGAATCTGGGTGTTCAAAACCTGGCTCTACATCTTGAGTTACTGAGTGCCTGAATTTGATTTCCTGTAGAGATGGAATCAACCTTATAAATTAGATCTGGCTTTGAGATTCATATACGGGCTTTTTGGCTGCAACTCTCTAACTTGTTTCTGGAGGGTAACTAGAAATAGGAACAACACTTGTTAATAAATTTTGAACTAAATTTATTCAACTATGAAGCTACAAAATGCAAATGACATCAGCTGAAATTGAAATATAACATTAAGGAAGCAGCTGCAGACAAGTGATTTCTTATAATACATGAAAATAGGCTCTTCATCTTCAAATACAGTTGGCTGTGTTTGCCTGGAGCTTGCAGATTATTCTGTCAAGATGGCCTGACAAAGGTCAACACAGGGGGATTATGATGGCAGGAGTTTTGGGAGTATGCAGTGAGGGTTCATGTACATGTCCTCTGCTATGGCTGGAACATGACAAGCTGCAAACCTACCTTGGTTTTGCTTTTTCAGGCAGGTTCCTCATGGAAACCCATGAGGTTGAGGTAACTGCATCCAGAGGTTTGTTTTAAAGCCAGATGCTTTGCATGCCTTACAAGGAGTTGGGTTAAATTCCCAAAGGCAGGAATGTAAAGAAGAAGGACTTTTCTGGACAGGACAATTCAGAGCACTGAAATGCTGTCCAAAAGGGAGTTTGATTTCTGAGATGCAGAATGAATGCAAGAGAGGCAATTTATGAGAGGCATCTGGGTCAGCTCATCATGGCTCAGCTGTGTTTTTCCTGCCTTAGGGCCTGTCTTGCTAAAAACTGCCTACAGGTGTGTTTTTGAAAGGAGAAGCACCCTTGGAATATTTGGGTGCCCACCTAGATTTCTGCAATGCTCTCTGTGCACCTCTGAGGTGTTGGTGGGTTTCTCCTTGACAGTGTCAAAAGCAGCTGTCAAGAAGAGATGAGGAAATTCACAGTGCAAATTAACTGTGTCAGATTTGTGATTCAAAACAAATGTGGAGGTCTGAACCTGGACCCAAGCTTTGCTTTCACCAGCCCAAGACTTTGGTTTTCCAGTAGTCAAAACTGCTCTGAAACACTAACAGGCTAAAACCAGAAATGAGGACCCCAAACACCAAACATCAACTTGCCTACTCACTTGCAGTGTTGCAGGCAATTGCTTTGGCTACTGAATGGGACAGTGCTAGTTTTTTCTTTCCTGCCTGAATTTTCTGCTTAGACACACAATGCAGAGACTTCCCTCCCAGCTTTCTGGACTTTTGCTGTATTGTCTGTCATTCTCACTTCACTCTGCCTTACCTTGCTGTGTTATACACTACTTTGTTTTTATCCAGTCACAAAGCTTTTCTTCTGTTGCTTTGCAGTGTCCCTACAGTAGGGAGTTCCTATTGTGAAAGAACTTTTACCTTAAAATTTGGGCAAACTGGTATTCAGTTTGCCTAAGTCTTCATTTTTCATGTCTACTCAGCTCTAAGGCTATAAAAAGAAACCTTACTGTCAGATGTCCAGAAGTGTGAGTAGGAATCTGTAACTGTACCTTAGTTTAAACAGTGATTCCACCTACTTGAACCAAAGGAAGGAGTGTGTGCTAATTGAGTCATGTTTAGATTCCTGGCAGCAGGGCAGAAATAATTTTTAGAAACCAAACTGTAGGGTATGCAGGTTTAATTAATGGATTTAAAAGTAAATGTTCCAGATAACAGATCCATGCCATGAATACTTACCCTTCTTTTGGCACAGTTAATATAACAACCCTTGTTGGAAATCAGTGTTCCTTCAGCAGCACTATTTTGATGCACCACACCACATTGATTCTTTCCACACAGTATTGGGAAGGAAAGACAGTCGAGTGATTCTGTCTCTCGACTACAGTTTAGGAGACCTGAAATTCACAGCTCTGACTTGGAGTTCCTGCGTTTCCCCAGGCAGATTAATTACTTCTCTGTTTCATATATTCATCAGCGAGGTGGAAACGGTTTTACATTTCATTCTCTCAGGCGATATCCACACTGTGTCTAAGCCTTAAGCTCATCTCTGTAGCCAGGTAGTACAGTTAGCACATGCCTGATAGTGACAGGGGTTGCCTTTCTCTCATTTTGTGAGTTATTCAGCACTGTTAGTATCCTTTACGGCACCTTTTGTTGCATTATGCAGTGTTGCATTGTCTCTTTCTTTCTTTCCTATGCTTAGTTATTTATTCTGCTGTCTGGAGAGTAGCTGGGGTTTCTTGATATGTATGCAGGGCTCAAAAAGAATTTGAATATATTTTAAGGGGTAGTCAGAAAAATCCTAAAGCTGATGCTTGGTGGTACTTCACTCTTTTCAGTCTCCCACTAATGCCACAATGAAGTCTAAAATCATTCCATTGTACCAGTGTGGTTATCATGTGCACAGTTACACAGTTATGTGATGCATGGAAAAGCAAAGCTTAGATTGCTTTGTTCATCATGAAAGAGTTTTTCCACATGCCTGATTTGTTCAAGTCTTTATTGTGTGATTTATAATCAGAAATATGAACCTATGTGTCTGCTAGAAATTTGGTTTAGCTGCAAAGTAGTTTGAAACAGCTCATACCAATCACTTGAGATTGAGGCTATAACTCCCATGCTGTCTCAAGCTCATCCTTTTAGATCCATGAATTATGCTCATAATGTATGAGTTAATTCTAGCCATGGCTACATTTAAGACTATCATAAAAGATCATTCACAACTCTGGCAACCTACAAGGGTACCTTCCCCTCTGTTCTCCCTTAGCCAGCAAATCAAGGAATTGGTTGTCAGAGAAATCCACATGTTGCTTTGGAGAAGCTCAGGAGCAAAACATCCCCCATGTGTGCTAAGCACCGCTTTATAGGAGAGCCTGGCCCTTCCAGGTGGTGTTATGATTCACTGGACCCTTGCTGGCTTTCCATTTACCATACTTTATGTTGTTGATGTTGTGGATGAAACTATTTTGGAGCTAGTTGTCTCTATCAAGGCTTACACTCAGTTCCTATGCCCTGGCTCAGTACACCTTGTTTCTTCAATTCCATGTCCAGCATTTTAGGGTAATCACTGTTGTCCACAGAGGGCTTTGCAGCTGATTTCAAGTGAGCAGAGATGTAGCCTGGAGTATTTAGGGAAAATTGCATAGAAGAGGGGTGGGATTTTGCACCATGTATTTGTGGAAAACATGGGGAGCATCCCTAACTTTTGTAGGTGCGTACAAGCCCTGAAACTTGCAGGTGCCTCGCAGAGGGGAATGTAGACAGTAGCAACTGTTCACTCACAAAAACGAAGTCTGAAAGTTGATAACTTTGGGTAAGCCTTTGCAGTCCTATCGTGTCACCTCGGATCACTGGTGATAGTAATTGTTTATTCCAGTATTTCTGATGGGGGAGCTGGGGGAAATGGAGGTGCTAAAATAAAAATGGTTTATTAAACAATTTAGGAAACCATATTATAAGCTGAAAGTCCAGTTGTTTTTCATTGATAATTTTGTTTGTTTAAACTCAGCCTAGGAACAAAAGCTGTACCTATAGCTGGAGGGGAAAGCAAAGTTTTGCTTCATATTTCTCCTCAGCACTACACATGTATCCGTCATGTGAAGCAGCATCTTTCTCAGTGTGCAACTTCCATCTCCCCTAAAATGTTCTTAAATATTCTAAACTCGCAGAACACTGTTCCCATGAAGGGCACATTTAAATGGTCAAATAGAAATCCCGTGAGATCTGTGACTTCTTCTTTATTTACTATAATCTGATGCGATGGAGCAAAGCATTTTGCTGCACAGTAGTATAGCTTCATATTTGGAGTTGCTTAAATAGCTGAATTTCACAAATTATTTTCCCCAGATATTGCTGCCATGTCAGCTATTTATCTGTACAGGCTTTCCAATTTGCGCTAATCATTGTGCTATTTCAGGTTTGTAAACACAGTTGTGGTGTCTTTGCGACATTGTTGAAATAAGAGGGTTGGTTTGGGGTGAAGAAGATTTTAGGTGAAGATTATTCAGCTTACTGTAAAGCAGCATGTTAATTGAAGGGTAATCTTTCCTAACGCAAAGCTTGCTTGTCACTAACAATCATTTCACTGACTCTGCTGTGTTTTGGATGAGCTGTTAATTCACAAAAAATAAAAAAGGTTTTAAAAAGAACTGCTTATAGTAAATTGAAACAAAATTGTTCAAAATCTGTGAATGTTCACATCAGTAACAAGAAGCTCTTCAGTTGTAATGTTAAACCCAGCTTTTCCATAGTCTTTGTACTACTTCAGAAAATTCTCTTTCATTTCTTTGTATCTGCAACGATACTGAACTGTAGCAATTATATGTGGAAAAGATACTGGAGAAAATACATGTGAGCAAGGATGTGTCTCCCATATGACAACTATTTTTGCTTTTGTGAAACACAACTTATGACCCCAGCTACTACTACTTTTTTTTGTTCTGCCTTCAAATTCCCATCTGATTTCATCTTTCTCTCACTTGGATGCGAAAAGAAAAAAGAACAACTTGTAAGCTGTAGGTGCTGTTAACACACAGACCACAGCTTGAGAATGACTTTATTTATATGTTTCTGATTTGGAATAGTTCTGTCTATTTGTCTCTCATGACGTATTTCTTTGTCTTCATCCCATGCAGCAAGGATTGCTTGTGCTAAACAACAGGATATTCCTCTTGCTGTCATCCAAGGCACAGCATACTGATGGGCTGCCATCCCCCACACTGGAGTCAGTCATAGTTTTTCTGTGAAATTATTTGTTTCCCCTAGGAAATGAAGTCACCAAAAAGACACTGGATGAGAATAGCACTCCTGTGAGGACTCTGTGTCCTCTCTTACAGAGCATAGCAGAAGTGTAAGGGTATTCTGAAAACTGCTAACAATCAGCAGTGGATCTCCGGAGCTGCATGACTGAGATGAAAGGGAACAGCAACTTAACTGGGGTAAAAAGTGTGTCTCTGAGCACAGTACAGCCTGTTGTCAGCTGGCAAGGTCATCACTGAGGCTTGTAAAGGACAGATCTGGTTAGAGAAATAATAGACAACAGTTTCCAACCCCTGTGAGTGCTGCTGCATGGCCTGGTGAAAGTTTTTGGCAGATCTTCCCTCATGATTGTGAGAATCGATATATGGAAAACATGCCTATTGCTTTCTTATTAGAATATTCCAGTCTTTTGTGGTTTGCTTATTTGCTTTGGTTTTTTTTAATTTAAAAAAATTAAATTCCCTATCCTCCGTTTGTGCAAAGCCTCATCTTTGGTTACTATTGTTCACATATTGCTGCAGAGAGAATGGGCCAGATTCTGATACCCTACAAAAGCATTATGCTAGTGTCTTTGTAAGATCTGCTGAAGAAAATGGCTTCTTTTAGTTTTCTGCCAGGCTGAGAAAGGCAGGGCAATAGAAGGGCATCATTAAATGCTTTTGATGTGTCTTAGCAATGTAAAGCCCTGCTGTATCTTAGGAATCTTTAGAGCTCATGGCCTGGATTTACTGGATCTTATATATGCCAAGAGGTACAATCAGAACTATTCAGACATATTCATATAAAAACATGAAATCACATTCCTTCAAGTCACTTAGCAGGATAAATCTGGAGGAACTAACTGTACATGGCTGTTGACAGTAGTGTGGGGGCCTATGGTATGCAGTCCTGAGGCCTTAGATCCCACGTTTCCTGTGAAAAGGTAGGAACTTTAAAACCAGAAGCGCAATGGTTTTTACTCTGTAGACCCAGCAATCACCTGCAAGTAAACTATTTAGGATCTGTGATTATGCATCCCAATGAGCATAACAAGCAGCAAAGACAACAGGGGGAAGCAATCAGTTTGCTTCATTAAAAAAGCAACTGGGCAACAGCGTCAAGTTTCTGAAAACAGGAGAAGTCCCAGGTCAGACGCATCTGAAAGCATCTTGTCCATGGCTCCTAGTTAAATCCATGGCTTGGTTTTAGTAAAATTTTCTCCATAAAGCTGGGTCATTTTACAACCATCTCGAGGAGCTGTGCTATTTGTTAGGCAGCTGGTACATCACAGGTTTTGGGGCATGGCAGTACAGATACTTACTTTCCCATGCCTAGAAATTCTTATGCAGGCAGTGAGGGACTTAGCCAACTGCTTCTTTCTCATCCATTCTTAAGCGTGTCTTAGTACGTATCACCCCCATGGCATGTTTCCCTTTAGAGGCAAGGTTAGCAAATTCAGTGTGTCTGGAGGTAGCTCAGGCATGGGGAAGGCAGTGCCTAAATGAAGCAGAACAGTGGTCCAGGAGCCCGCCGCATCAGCCTCCAAGGCTGTTAATTCAGCTGCTTTGACCAAGTGAAACACCGATTTGTAATGATTTCAGTCAAGTTTCACTAAATTTATTGAGCTCCTAAAGGCTATGGTGGTGTGGTGTAAGGGAAGATTATCCCTTCATCTGCTGTTGTGTGCTGCAGCTTTGTAACATGCATAGCAGCGTCAGCTGGCATCGGGCATGCAGCGTCCTTGGTCATGGAGCAATGGGTCAGGTCTCCTGAAGAGGTAGAATCAGGGCCTGTCTGTAAATACCACAGCTTTGAAGTCTTGTGTTCAGGTTGTTTATCTTTAGCATGGCCCAGAGAGACTCCAAGGAGGGGGCAGGTGTGGCTGGTTGAGCCGCGAAAGTGCCTCTGTGTGTGTTAGTGCTGGTTCCCCACGAGCAGCGCAGTGGGTTTAGCGCTCAGGTTTTCCCAGCTTGTGGCAGTTGTCAGAAGCTTTCTGAATTCATGTTCGGGTAAATTTCCTTGAGCCAAGGGAGCTTAGGGGCCAAAATTTTATTCTTTATGTAAGAGCTAAGTTGTAATTGTCCAAGCAACAAGTGATTGTAGCTTGTTTTAATTCATTCAGCAAAAAACATTCATTATCTCCTGATGCTTTGCTGACACCTGAGCAGGATTTCCTAGAATCTGCGGGACATCTGTGCTTTTTCTGCTTCTCACACTGGCTAACGAGGAATAGTACGTGGTGTTTCTGTCTGCATCTGATCTCTAGGGCTGGAGTGAGTGAGATTACCCATAAACAGTTGGCTCATAGTTGTAGCTCAAGGACAGGACATTCTCTCCACTAACTGGGAGAAAGGGGGAGAATTCTTCTGGCTAGTTTCAGAGGACACACGTCTCGAATCATCAAAGCGTAATCTCCTGATAGTTCAAAAGGATGCTTGCTCAAAGACATTTAAGCACTTTGAAATGTTTCCTCATAAAGAAAAGCTTATAGCATATTTCCCAAAGGTCTACCACTGCCCTTTGAAATGTGACAAAGGTCCTGTGAGCATAATTCTCTGCTCAGGCATTGTATCTGTGCAGCGGTCCCTACCGTAAATCTTGTGTTTTTACAGTGAAGTCCCATGCACAGAAAAAATATGCACCAGGGACAGCATTGCAGGTAGAGGAGACAGGCCTAGCTTTTTGTTGAAACAAAAATGGCAAAATCGGAATAGTTTGCTGGGGTCCAAGAGCTGACATTTTCTGTGAGTGAGTCCAGCGCCTAGCTGACTTGTAAACTAGGGCAGTCAGATCAGGCGCTTCACTGGTCTTCATGTGCCATTGCAGCATTTTCATTTCTCTGTTTATTCTTAAGTATCACACGTAGTTTTGGTTTTAGTGAATGACTGCTATAAGGGTTTGCAAGAATAATAGGTTCTAAAGTGACCCTTGCTGTGCTGCAAATTGCACTTTCTGCCCCTAGTTTCTAATCCCGCATCATCCACAAAGAGTTTTGCTCAGCTGAACATGCATCCTTATCTCCCATTTTTGCTCCTGCCACAGTCTCCAAAGCATAGTTGTTGGCCTATTTACTGTGATCTGGTAATGCATTTGCATGTGATCTGGTCATGTTTTATCTAAGCCATGTGAAAAGGATGTCATTAAATATTTTCCTGCTCACACTAATATTCAGCATGGTTTGTGCCTATAGTAACCAGAGAGGTTTCTGCCTAACTGGGAGGGAAAAAGAAAGTGGGTCTGTCAAAACTGAAATAGCTGTAAAATTGCTGCATCGACTCATGACATAAAGGAGAGTCTGAGAGCCCAGTGGGTTTGTTTCACATTACAGCAGTGAATTTATACATGTGAACTATATTTGATACCATTTTCCTTAGTGCTGCTGATTTTTGTGTCAGACTCGTTAAATCAAGGTGGCCCAGGGCTGAGCACTTTTATAAAACTGTCATGCATAAGTAGGAGAGACAGTGCCTGACCCTGAAGACCTCAGTCTGAATGTATCAGACACATGAAAGGTTAGAAGGAGAAGAGGTACAGAGAGAGAAAGTAATTTCCCCAGGGTCACGTAGTGGAGTCCAGACTGTACCATAGTTCTCATGCCACTGACCCTCCTCAGGTTTTGGACAATTTTCTGATGGTACCTATCCAAGTAGGGGTCCAGAGAGCTGTACTCCCAAGGCATACATTATTTGGGGAACAGTAATATTGTGACCATGGCTAACAGAAGTAAAGCATTTTGTCAGCCCATCAGCACAATCATGAGCTCAGTCTGTAGCCTCTGAAAAATTAATTTAAGAAGCACTGACGCAATCAAACATGATCTGAAGTGACTGTATATTCCCTGCCTTGCTTTGCAAGGCCAAGATGATGATTATTTCCTGTATTTTCTGTAACACGATTAGGTCATTTCTTGCTCATTCATGTTTCTGGACGTTTCAGCTAGTGCAACAGTCATTGCCTATATTAAGTCTAGATCTGAAAGATACATACCAGCTTCTCCATAATTTTTTTTGTGAGGAATTTTCCAACTAACTATGAGCATAAGAAGAAAGATTGGACTGCATTGCAAGTATGCATTTTCTGCACCTGCCTAGTGTTCTGCGGCTGAACTCTGCAACTGGCTCTTTTATGGATTCCTGGGAGATATAAATGACTCTTCATTAGGGCGTAACTCAAACGTTGTCATGTTAACACATTCCTATTTTCTCTCTCCTTTTTTTAGATCGAATATAAGCTTTGCAATGGGTCTGACAAAGAGTGTGTGTCTCCCACAGCCAAATTCACAAAGAAGGAAACACTGAAGGTATGTGCAAAGCAGCCAAGTCAGCATCAGCTGACTTTCTTTTACAAAACAAGTAGTTTCTTCCAAACAAACCATTGGGAACTACTGTGAGTCATTTCCCAACACCCAGAGAAGCCTGTGACTCTTCCAGAAGTCACTATAGGCCAAAGGCATTTACCGGCTTTATACACAGGATTAGATTATATACTGCAAACAGAACAAATCAGTGTAATTATTTTGCTCTGCTTCTATGTTCCAGAGCCATTAGGCACCTCAAGAGGATTGCAGTCCTTCATTGGTAGTTAGGAGGCGCATGCCTAGGCAGTCTGAGCAGATTATTGCTTGAAGACTTGTTTGTCTACCAAATCAAAAGTATAAATGATTTGATTTGGATGAAATTAGATTTCATCCAAATCAAAAGTATAAATGATTTGATTTGGATGAAATTAGATTTCATCTCTTTAATTTGAGGGGTGGGGAGGACTGGGTATTCAGCCCCTTTCCATCCTCCCAAAGAAGAAACAGATCAGATTATGTTTAGTGCAAATTCAGGAGCAAAAAATAATGCCTGCTATCTCAGTATGGCTTTATTCTTCCTTGTGCTCATTTCTGGGGAACCTCTGCTGGATCAAGTTCTAGCTGAGCTATACATAGCTATCCTTAATGCATTATGTTCTTTCCTCCCCAAAAGAAGCCATGATCACAGCTGCTATGTTTTCTTTGTTCTCACCAGGTACAAAAAAAAAATTACAGACAGGAGAAGAAAAGAGCTACCAAACAACTCTTCAGTGCTCTGAAGGATCCCAGTGTAGTGATCACAGCAGACTGGCTGAAGGTATTTAATACAGACCATTGTTTCTGAGGCTGAAGAGAAAGATTAATGAGAAGTAGCTGATGTGTCTGAGACTTGCGCACTGGCACATTTTTTTGAGTGAAGGGAGACTGAATAATTTTGTGTTGAAGTTGCTGTAAAACTATACTTAAATAACCACTATAAAGGTGGAGTGGTGGGGAATATTTACTTTGCATCTTAACCTAACTCAATCTATCTATTTCATGTTATTAAGTAGCAACAAGGGCTTAAAAAGTGCGTAGTACAAAAGGAAGTGATGATGTTTCTTTGTCGCTGAAAGAATCTGCGCTGAAAGAATCTGCACTGGCCTCTTCCCATAGGTGTGGTTTTGTATTGTAGAGGGAATAGACAGAGTAACAGCCTGGAAATGGGCATACAGCTTGTTCTATTGACAGTTGGATTTTATGTTGTCACAGCACAGAACAAAACATATTGGACCTGATGACAACTATCATTTCTCCTTGTGCAAAGACTCAACTAGTGACAGCTTCTCACTGAAGTCCTGAAACTTCATGCGTGGCAAAATAAATTTAGATTGACATTGAGAGGTGTTACCTTCTCTCAGTTTTTGGGGCCATTTAGTCTTCTTGACTAATAGTAAGTTGCTTGCCCCTTTTATAATGGTGAAACTGTATTTCCAAACTTTGCCAAGCACATATCTCTCTCAAAAATATAATCCCATGAAACAATACAATCACATTTGACCAGTGTGTGAAAACCCTCCAATTTTGTTCTGTTATCAGTATTAGAGGTCATAAAATTGAGAGGTATATGATTTATTTGAGAAACTAGATTGGCAACAAAATGTTTCCATAGTGTTTAGTTTCGATGATGGATACATATTGAGATTTTTAAAATACAAAATACCGTTGCGTGTTCGCTGTGGTTGGAAATTTCTGGTTCAGCAGCAATTAATGCTGGGCTACAAAAAAAAATAGTGACATAAGACTTGAGGTTTGGCCAATACATTGAAGACAAGAAGACCTTAGGCATTTTCTAACCTTACTGAGAAACTTCCACACTCTTAAAGCTGTTATCTTTTAATATATGCTATCAGATTTAATTTCTTCTATACAAGAGAGAGCATGTATTGAGCTTGACAGAGAAGTAAACCAGCTGGAGAAGGTGCTTTAAAAAATGGGATATTTGACAAAACCCATTAATAGCTGTTCTGCAGAACACTATTAAAATGACTTATAAGTCGAGTTAGACTAGCTATAACATTTTTCTATGCAATGTTCTAATTGGCATGTTCTCCATGATTATTAATAGAGCACTCTCACATGGGCCAGCAGTGCTGGTTGCCTAAAAAATTAAGCAAGCTGTTAACATTTAGCCAGCAGAAAAATATGAAGACTAAATTCTGATAGCCAGATTTACAAGGTCTGGGATTTTGCTGTGAGAGCCCTAAGAGTATTCTGATAATGCAGTGTGTTTTCCCAAAGAAGTGTATTGAAGTGTGGCCTTGGGAGAAACACATACTGGAAATGCTGTATAGATGCTGAATAAATGCTGGTTTTCTTTTAAGGAGCAACATAAATGCAAATTTCTGTTCTGTACCTGCTTCTCTCCAGATTCGTGGGACTCTGAAGAGTTGGACCAAGCTGTGGTGTGTTCTGAAACCAGGAGTGCTGCTGATTTATAAGACACCAAAGATTGGACAGTGGGTTGGGACAATCTTGCTGCATTCTTGTGAGCTGATTGAGAGACCCTCCAAAAAGGATGGCTTCTGTTTTAAACTTTTTCATCCTTTGGATCAATCAATTTGGGCTGTAAAGGTAACAATCCTGATGAATTGAATAACCTCTTCTTGGTCACCAAAGTGCCTGAACTAGCATTCAGTAATCTAGCATTGATATTATCTGAATTTACAGTTATTTAGTTGCTGTTAATAGTGCTGAATTGACTGCATAAAAAGATTGAAGCCACCAAAGCACGGTCATGATATGACATCAAAGGAATGTGGTACATTGTGATCAGTTATGCAGATGTGTCATTCTTGGTGTATGGAGGCATGCATAGGCTGAGGAAAGGGGTAATATGTTAATGCAGGAAGAATACCAGTACCTAGAAGCACTATCAAGGCATGGCATCCATCTTTAAAAAAAGATCAGGAATAAATACCCAATTAACTGATTTCCCCAAAGCGAGGACACACAAAGCACTGAATACTTTGCACAAAACTGGAAGAATAGTTTGACTTCTTTTTTGCTAATACCTCTGAGGTTTCAGTTTGTTTGCAGTGGACTTGGAACTCAGTGGTCTGCTCAAGCCTTGACTGCTCCACGAAAGTGTGACTTTGGATAGGTTGACTTAATTTTCTCTTCTTTGAAATGGAAATAGCAAAGTTTTCTCCCTTTCACTTCGAGTTATTCTTCTGACTGCTGTTACTTACAGGCTGAGACAGTCTCTTCCTTTGCACACAGGAACTCCTGCAGTAACCTCTAGTTCTCCCTGTAACACAAACGATTAATATTTTCTCACACTTCTTAAAATAACTCCCTGCAGATTTTGAAGAGCTGCATTTCTTTTTCTTCTTTCCTTTAAGAATAGTTAAAAATAAAATATGATGCCTATGAGCAAAGAGGAAGACTCCAGTACCTCCTGAGAGGTACTGAGAGCAACATCTGTTGGATACCCTGAAGACAAAAATGTTCTTGAACTCATGTCCCCATTAAAAGCAGTGACTCAGCAGAGTTATTACAGACATAAATTCTCTAGGAGACATCACCACTGTAAGCAAAGCATTAGAAGCTAGTGCCTTGCCGCAAGGTGGTCAGTAGAGTAAATCTACTTCGGAAGACTCATGTGAGACTGATGAAGGCATTTATCATTGGCATCAGGAGATCCAACAAAATGGAGGGGAAGCGTTGTGGGAGCAGATCAGGCAGGCTCACTTATGCTCATCAGTGCAGTTAATTTAGCAGTTTTTAACACAGCTATACCATCACTATAAAAAGTCTTGCAATTTTTAATAAAGTAGGAGGAGACAATTAAAATTAACTTCAACAAGTAAGGGTAAGAGCTGCTTATTTTCTGACAGTAGTTCAGCTCTGATCATTGCCTGGATGCATTGCTTTTGCTTTAAGTCCCAAAGGGTTCATTGCTACCTTGCTTCTTATTCACTTTTGAGAGTTTTGCTGATTTTTAATTCAAAGCATGCACCAAGAAGGTCGATCATTTGCTGTTCATCAACAAAAAAATTCTTTCTGACTTGGCAGATGAGCTGAATTCTTCTGAAAAGCACAGTCAGGAGAGGTAATGAAAAAATAGAATCAAAAGTGCAGTCAGGTACTCAGGTACTAAAAAGCTGTGTCAGCGGCAGATCTGAACTGTTGTGCTAGAATGCCCTTCCCTTGATATGAATAATCCAAAAGAAAGAGGAGCTTTTATCAGTAGGTGTATGTATTTGAGCATGCATATGTATATCTAATTGTTGTATCTCTTGAGAAAATATATTACCGAAATAGGAATTGGTGTGCTAAATATGAAGGGAATGTATCTCTGAACATGTTTGTGTACTAGAGGAAGTCCCAAGACTTTCGAATTTTAAAGTCAAACTAATGTTCTAAGTCACTGTCCTGCTTTCAGCTGGATAGAGTTAGTATTCATAGTAGCTGGTACAGTGCTGTGCTTTGGATTGAGTCTGAGAATAATACTGATAACACACCCATGTTTTAGTTGTTGCTTAGTAGCACTTACCCTGGTCAAGGACTTTTCAGTCTTTTAAGTTCTTCCAGGGTGGAGAGACACAAAAAGCTGGGAGGGAGCAGAGACAGAACACCTGACCCAAACTAGCCAAAGGGGTATTCCATACCACAGCACATCATGCCCACTGTATAAACTGGGGGGAGTCACCCGAAAGGGGCAGATCACTGCTCAGGTAGGGCTGGGGATCAGTCATCGGATGATGAACAATTGTACTGTGTGCATCACTTGTCTTTTTATTTTGAGTTTTACTCCTCTCTCTCTTCCACTCTTTTTCCTTATCAACATTCTCATTGTTATTATCATCATTATCAATATATTATCAATTATCAATAAATTACCAATAAATATTGAAATTTATTAATTTATTAAACTGTTCTTATCTCAGCCCATGGGTTTACCTTTTTCTGATTCTCTTTCCCATCCCGCTGAGGCTGGAGTGGGTGGGGGAAAACGAGCAAGTGGCTGCGTGGTACTTAGTTGCCAGCTGAGGTTAAATCACACTTAGAAACCTACATTTGAGCTGCATAGTAGGGTATTTCTTGAAACCTGAGTTCAGCCTGGGTTGTTACGTGTGATAGATGCTTTCAGCCACAGGGTGGGCACCAAAATACGCGTCAAGAAGAAATCCACCTATGAACTGCTTGATGTCAAAGAAGCTGTCTTCACTCTGACAACAGTTTAAGGCTGAAACTGCTAAAAATGCTGGTTTATTTTATGTGATTTCATGGCCTTCTTTTAAAGCAACTGGAGCAGAATTGACTGATCTAAATTGTGTAAAATGTATAACTGTGCAAAGAAAGCCTGTTTCTCATGAAATATAGATTAGCCCATGCTTAAGAAAAAGCCCTTGTTACTGTCCATCACAGTAGGAATAAGGTCTGGCTAAACAACTTCTGGCTAAAACAGCTTGTGAAATTTTCAAGGATTTTCCAGCCTAGAGTTGATGGTCCAGCTTTGACTCACATCAGTGGACTTGTAGCTATCTCAGGGAAATTAATGAGCACCTTTGTACGTGTTGGCCTGGCTGCTCAGCAAACATTTGGATCTAACTGCAGGGTTCTGTCCTGGAGCAAATGTCTGGTTCAAGCACTGGCCTAGGCATTTATAGTTGTGTTAGCCAATTAAATTTGATGTGCAGACATTTGACTTCAGTTAGAGCAGGATGAAATTTTGTGGTGCCTTTCAAATGGTAGGTAGGTAAGATGTAAGACCATTACTTATAGTTGAAAGCCAAATATATGCACCAGAGAATTTCCTCTGAAGGTCTTTGGTGTCTAGAGTTATCTTAGAAGCATATTACTCAGAATCTAGGTGTACAGTGTGGTATAAGAAGGCTTTTATTGACTCCAGCTTGTTCTGACATTTACTTAAGAGCACTAAATGAGTTGGGGTCAGACCCACTGAATCTGGAAGTGTATACAATTTGAACTGTGTTGATTTTTAAGAGTTCTGAGTCATTCCTTTAAGGGAAAAAGTTCTAGTAATGGGCTTGCACTGCTGCTTTTACAGTTGTTTGTTCTACTCCATAATACAACACAGCTAGTTTTATCTTCGTCCTTGCAGTTGCCCACAGTACTCTTAATGAAAGGGATTATTTCCACTTTTTTAAGATTTGTTTTATACTCTCCAAGACTAGATGTCTTGCCGTACTATCTGAAACAGTGTGGGTTCACTCCATTCTTCAAAGCCTAATCAAACTCTGGTAATGC
Source organism: Psittacus erithacus (assembly GCA_009867235.2). Classification (NCBI taxonomy): domain Eukaryota; kingdom Metazoa; phylum Chordata; class Aves; order Psittaciformes; family Psittacidae; genus Psittacus; species Psittacus erithacus. The sequence goes on along the minus strand of WYDI02028204.1, from coordinate 15,069 downwards.
CTTTTGAGTCTCAAATCAAATGTAAAACCAGGAATGACCTGAAGATAATCCTTTCTTAGTCCTACTGTCTAGAGGCTCCAGCTGAGTTCTGACTCCTAGTGTAGTGAGGATAACATTCACTTTTCGTGAGATGGTCATTGTCTGGGAGGTCTTAGACTCCTGTCAGTGGGCATGATGCTCAAAGGCTGTGAGACAGAAATCATCATTATCTCTGCAGTTCAGATACAGAACCTCATTTACTCTGTGGAGATGTTGACTTCATTTTTGTCATTCTTTTTCTCCTCCTCTTTCTGTGGGAAACAGCCTCCTCCACGTATGAGCATGCCTTACTATTGAAGATGTTTCCTTAACAGAGTGACCTGGCTGCTCCTTGTGTTCATACACATGCTTAGAGATGTGTTAAAACCTTGTTATCCCTCCTTCCCTTCTCCCCGTTTTTTTAAATAATAATTCTCTGGATCTCTGCTATTTGGCTGTGGGGTTTTTCCTCCAACAAAGGAAACATCAGCCTCTGCGCTGAAAACAAAAGTAATGGTGTTATCAAGAGTTCTCAAATACCTGCTCAGCTGCAAGCTACTGAAAGGAAAAATGCCGTCTGGAATGATACCTGATTTCATTAATGTCACTAGTAGTGTCTTAAGCTGCTCTGCTCTGGTTTACTAATCAAACGTCAACTTTGCCAGTCCTGACTATTAAGCCTTTAAACAGTCTTTAATTTTCCTTTAAAGGGAAATTCCTTTAAAGGGGAGAGGAAATAGAAGTGAGTGACAACGATCCGGTTTTCTCCTGGCAGCAGCAGAGCCCTGCAGATGCAAAGACAAAAAGCTAGACTGGAGACTGCTGTCTTCTCAGCGCTGCGTCTTTGCTAAATGCACTCAGATACACGCTGATTGTGTCAGGATGTATAAAAGGCACTATGATCTTTTTTACCACAGCCCCTAACTAGGGGCAAAATGAACAAGCAAAGCCTGTTTTTGTTAAAGCCTGAAGTGGCTGTCATCCCAGGCACCACAGCATAAAGGTTCTCAAGTGTCTGGATGCAGAGGTGTGAAAGTCTGCAACCCAGCAGCACATGTTCATGCTGGGAGACCTCTAGTCCTCAGCCAGTGGTTTCTCTCTGTCTCTTCCTTTCCCACAGACAGGTTTGCAGGATGGAGTTTCCCCTTTGTTTCCTTCCAGAAAAGCTGCCATTGCCTCTCTGCTGGAGGCACTCACAGCTCAAGGTGTAGGCTCTCACCACTTTTATGGTGACACATAGAAGGTGTTCCATTGCTATTTTGTCAGGCTGCAAACAGACTTGGCAAGCACCGGGTGGAACAGTCCATTCCGGTGTTGCACAAAGATGGCTAATAGCAAATACTTAACTGTTTTTGTCAGGAATGAGATTCATTCCTGAGGATCTCAATAAACAGAGTAGGTTTTTGGGCTGTCATAGGTTAGGCAAGCTCCATTTACATCAGAGCTCATTACTGGTTTGGAGCTCCAGCAGCAATATTGTGATTGTTAATGAGTCTCTTCAAGTTACTCCATCTGCTCCTTCCTTCTTCCCTGTCACACACATGCATACTCTGCCCAGGAGGATAGAAAGACATTGAATAGTCCATTGCATCTTCTGTGCCTTACATCTTTTTGTCTGTGTGCATTTCCAGGGCCCAAAGGGAGAAAATGTTGGTTCAATCACTCAGCCTCTTCCCAGCAGCTACTTGATTTTCAGAGCAGCCTCTGAATCAGACGGTAAGTTTTTTGTCTTCATTTGCTTTCCCCAGATTGCACCCTCTGTACTATTTAAGAAAATAGGTTTATAAAAAAAAAAAAAGGTATGTGAAGGTAAAAATGGCAGCTCACCCTGCTCGAGATGATGTTCGTTAGCAGTGGTCAGAATCGGTCAGCAGAATACAGGTGCATTTCATGTTCCTCACTGAACATCAACCTTTCTGGCCATGTGTATGGAAGAAGGACCTAGGCTTGTAACTGGGGAAAAACACCATGTCAGTATATGCTAAAAGATGAAGGGAGGTGATCCCAAAACTGGGATGTGAGGGGAGCTTAAATATTTCCTCAGTTCAGCAGAGACTTTAGCGGGTTATCTGCCTATGTCTTGCACTAGTCAGGGATCTGTTGGAGGAAAATGACGTAGTAATATTGAAGAGCTGTTGATAGAAGTCTCTCAATCACCAGAATTTTCCTGTATACTTGCTGTACCATGGTTTACAGTATAACAGGCCTAGATGCTGGTGATTCCACATGTAAAATACCATTCTTGGAATTCACAGAATTGTAAAAGGTAAATTTAGGTCAATATGTAACAGGCATGCCAGCTTGCTATGTGAAAATCTGTATAAATGGCTTTAGCAGACCTAAAAGATCAGTGATTTATAAGTAGATAAGATTAAAAACATGTTTTCATTCCATTTGACCTTCAGACTACTGTAATTTTTTTGTTTTGGTTTGTTTTTTTTTCCATAAGAAATTAACCCAGGCTGTTCCTTTTATGGACATTTTTCACCTACCCCAGCAAGGGTGCTCAGGTAGCTCATGCCATGAGCTCCTTTGGATAGCATCTGAAGTAACTCTAAAAACACAAGTATTTTTCATGGAGCACAGAGAGCTTTGAAATCAGTGTCATTCTGGTCTAGTAATTAAGTTTTACATATTCCTAAAGGCTGGAAATGGCACAATGCCAAATGCATCTTTTGACATGACTCTTAGGAGGAAACCTTTCATTAGAGGCTTAGCATGCTGTTCTTCCTACTGCTGTGCAAAAAGGGCTGTTCATAGTGAGGGATACCACCTCAACACTGGAAGCTGCTTGCAGATGCTAAAATAGGGAAATTATATGGAAAGAAACGGGTCTTGTATGGAGCCATAGAAGTACATGTCTTTCTTTGAATGATCTTAAAGGTTTTTTCCAACCTAGTTGATTGTATGATTCTATGCTTTTGTGGCTTATGGAACAGTACAACTTATTTGTATAAAGGAATACAGAATTCCAACACAGCTCCAAGTATCACCTGTCTGGAGAAGTATAGATTGACACAATAGTCTTTTTGAGGAAAAAAAATGGGCGCTGCTGGGGTAGAGCTGCTAGATTCTAGGCATTTCAAACTTTGGTTATACAGACAGCCTGTGGAATAGACATACAAGCAGTCCCGCAGAGTTCTTAGGCAATCAGATAACTTCAACAACTGTCAATCCAGATTACATAAATTATTACTTCCTTAGAGATCCATGTAACTTGTCTTTCCATTAACTTAATTAGAAAATGTGCACAGGAACCAATGTGGTCACTGTATGTGTTCAAGACGCATTGCTGTCTCACAAAGTACTTTTTTTCCTGGCATTTCAGCTATCTTCTAAATGAAAACTTTCATTCTGGTGGAAACTTAATGATTGAATCTTAAAGCCAGCCTGACAAAGAGACCTGTGGCTGAACCTCTACTCTCTCTTTTTATGATAATTGCCATAAGGCGGTTATGTGGAGTAGAATAGCTTTAGATTTGTTCTAACTAATCATACACATAAAGGCTCCCAAGCTCCCAATATCTCCCAGGAAATCATCAGAGGTAAAACTTTTCTAGCTGTGATCTCTCTGCATGGATCATAGACCACATACTGAAAAAGCACAAAATGGACCATACCTGGCACAAATGAATTTTCAATATTCAAATGCCTGTGGGAAGCTTTCTGCCCAGTGAAGTATCATAGGAGCTTAAAATAGTGAGTTACTGGAATGTATTTTTAAAGCCAGGACTTTAGCCATGATCCTTGGGAACCATGCAGAGGCCAGGCACATCAAAGAAGTGTTACATTAGGATTTAGTATGATTTTCCTTGAATTTTCTGCTTCTCCACAGTAGGGTCATAAGGTTAGAGGGAAAGCTAATGTGATCAAGGGAAAGAGGAGAAACTGAGATACCTCTCAATCAAATATTGTAAACATGTACACAGAAAATAACTAGGGTCTTTGGTTAAGAGTGAAATAATACATGCTCTTGAACAGCACTAGCAATGCCCTAGAGCCACCTGCACAGGTCTGAAGTGCCCATATTATGTCTGCTAGATCCTGAGAAGTCTGAGGATGGACCCATGACAGCTAATGTGAAGCGTTGTGATCTGTCCATTTAGCAATGGACTTCACAAAAAAAATAATACAGTACTGCACCAGAAATACTAGCATGGAAAATGGTGTAATGTTCAGCTGAATGAGAGTATTTGACTTCACAGCTGAGGTCAGTGAGAAGTGGCTGTACCTTGGGCAGGAAGGGAAGGATGTGAATCCACAGATAAGAGGGAAGAAGAGCTCTGAGCTCTGCACTGAGGCTAGCCACCCTCCCAAAGACAAGAGCAGCCCTGGCATCATGACTATGGTATGCTCCTTTTGTTTGTTAGTTAGCCTTCATGGGGGCTGTTTGGGGGTATCAGCTCCACTGAGCAGTGCAGACCTGCTGACAAATGGCCAAACACATGGGTGTCACACTTGGAGATAAGTGACTTAGAAATGGTATTAACATCAGTAGATGGTATGAAACAGACAAGGACACAAGGAATAGAAACTTTTACATTTAAAGAAATCTATATAAACTGCAGCAAATTAAAGCTTGTACTTTGCAATTAATACATGTTGATTTTAAACCCGTAAGACACTACTGGAATGGTTGTAGACTGTTACATAGCTTTACCTGCTGTAAAGAGACATCTCCAAAAGGGTGTAGCTGAGATTGTTTCATTTCTTTAATGCAGTGGACAAGCATAGAGGTGCAGTTATGGTCAAGAGAGGTGGAAGGTTAAGGTAAAATGAATTAAGCTAGCTGACACAACTGGGGCAGGTGGAATCTGTTCCCTTGTGTAATGCTAGCGTATATTTGTAGTATGTTCCCATCTCCTCTGTAGATGCAATATTTTGTGAGTCTGCAGCATCTCTGAGGAGGTGTCCTGACCATGTTCTTCTAAACACAGTCTCCCATGCTAGTAGTGGAAAATGAACCATGAAGCATTTGGCAAATTTAACAGTAATTCATGGAGGCCTCTGACTTGCTGGAGAATACTGAGTTGCAACATATGTTAGATGTACAGTTCTGCTATCCAGGCAACTGTATCATGATCAGCAGCTACATGGCCTACTTTTTCTCTCAGCATTTCAGAATCCCTTTTTTGCCCCTCTGCTGTACCATCTGTGACAGACTGTTGGTAGGATTTAAGGTCCTGCCTTCTGGACAGCCTGCAGAACTACTGCCAAGCTACAGTAGGTCTCACATTCACAGACCACAGCAACAGTCTGCTTTGTGATGTTTTAAAGACAGCTGGAAGGTCATGTCAGCCTACGGGGCTCAACCTGTACAAACAGAAGGTCTTTCTTTCTTACCAGTTTCAGAAAAGAAAATTGCTTTTTCCAAAGCAGCGGCTGTGTATGCATTTCAGATTTATGCTGATGAGTGACTTAGAATTAGTAGTTTAAACCTGTCCCAAGCTCCTTGCCCAGATCTTTCTGGGGCTGCCTCTGATATTTCCAAACCAGTGCCCCAGACCTCCTAAGCATTTTGAGTTGTCTGCTTAAATCTCATACCGCAGATCTCCACCTTGCCACCAAAGAGATTACTAAGGGAATTCAAAGTGGCAGATTAAATTGTAAGCCACGCTCTCATTTTGTTCCTTATGTCTACCCTCTCCTTCAGACATGTTTTGGGTAATCTCCATTGCTTAATGTGGGTGGAATTGTGTGGAAATCCCTATGGTCTGGCTTATAGTGGTGTTTGTTTGCCAGGCATCTGGCCCTTCCCCAGAATCAATGCTTTGATCTGGGGAGGAAATTAGATTATTAAAATAAGGGTTACACACTGAAGCAGTGAACCAGGAGAAAGATTGCAATTTGAAACCAAGTTCATAATGAAATATATCACTGGTTCCTGGCAGTGCTGGAAAAAAGTTACCTTCTTAGCTTTGTGTGCCCTTCATATTCGTTAGACCTTTCACAGCGGTTTAAAATCCAGGCATTTGCAACCAGACTTCATTTAGCTTGGTGTATAAATTGCACCTGCAGCTAATTTAGAGATTGCATCCTTGCGTCTTGACAGCCAAAGTGTAAGAAATCATGCACACAAGAACCCAAGTGGTACAGCAAAATAAGCAGTCAGCTCAATACCTTAATGTTCGCTGACTGAACCAAATCAGGGTCTTCCTCATCACTCATGAATTGTGTGCACTTGAGCAAGAATTCATCCTTTCCAGGCGACAGTCTACTTCAGGTTGATTTTTAAAAGCGTCTGTCTTGCTAAGTGTGAGGCACAAGGCCAAAAACTGGATGACTTAAATAACTGAAGAAGAATGCTATTCCCCTAGTGATGCCTCTCTGGAGGAATATATGGTTACTAGATGTGAGGCTTTTGAAGTCTTAATTGGCAAGACATTCATCCCAGCCATTCTGTGTCTACAGAAATGCAGTGGAAAAAAAGTATAGTCCCAGACTGAGAATTCGGTGTGCAATGTTGTGATTCCATCTTGAGCAGGTTTTTGTTATTGGTGGTTGCTGAGAGAGCATTGGCTGGCTCCTCTGTAATCAGCTGTTGCAAAATGTGGCAGATAGACTTGTTACATCAAATTATGAGTTGTTCTAGGTGAATAATGGTGACTGTAAAGAATTTCAGAGCAGAATAGCTTAGTGTTTTCAATACTCCCTGTTTTGCTGGGGTTTTTTCTGTGGGATATTGTGGTAATTTTAGATCTGTTTGAAGACTAGGACCAACTCTAGTTACTCCTTGAACTAAACTTAGGTTAGCAGCATAAGCAACCTAAGGTTGTTTTGGGGTTTTCCCTCTGCAACGGGGTTTTTTATCACCTGGTTTTAGTAGTTCCTTCTGCCTGTGAAAAAAAAAAGCTGGTGTGAGTGCATGCCTGCTCCTGTTCAGCCTTGCAGCCTCCAGATGTCTGCATGGTGCCAGCAGTGCCCTGCAGACCTGGGAAGTGTTCTGCAAGGGACCATAGTGATTCCCACTTTTGCAGCTGTACTGCAGGAGTCATCTCAAAGGACCGCAAGGTGCTTTTCCAGCCTGCTGAGCCAGAAACACTGGAGAAAGCATGCGGAAAGTTTCAAAACATATGTGGGATGAATGTTTGGATTTGTTTTTCTGAAGTCAAGGCAACAAACATCCTTTATTAGCTTTTTTCTTCAAACTTTTCAACAGGAAAGGATCTTAGGAACCGAGCTATGTTTGGCTGATTTTTCAAAGAGTTTCCTTTTGCAAATTGTCACTGATGACCGTGTCATTTTACTATAAACACATAGAGAGAGAAAAAGGGTTACAGGCCTATGCAGGGGAGACATCTCTGTTTGTTTTGGGATTTTTTGCAGTGAGCACCGCTGGGTGATGTGTAGGTGTGTTCCTCTGACATCCCACTTTCCTGGAATATCTATGATCATTATCTGCTAAAGTGATGTAGGGAATGGATTCACTGACTCATTGAAACCAGTGATCAGTGCATGGTGAGAGGCTGCTACAAAAGAGAGCAGGAACCCAAGCTAGTGCTGACACTCTGGTAGGACATCCACTTTTGGCACTTTAGAAACAGCCTTGTCACAGAGTCACTCTATCCCTATTGTTGCTGGAGGGAGCCAAAGGTGGCTGGACAAGCTATCTACCTGATCAGTTCAGGTACCAAAGATGGGGGATATGAAATGCCCTCCTTGTGCTGGCCGCCAGCATGAGTGATGCAGCTGGACTTGACTTAAGACATCAGAGCTAGGGATCTTTTCTGGGTAGGGTTTCATGTCTCCTCATTATTGTCCTCACTGAGAACGCTGTTAGCTTTGATAAAAGATTTCTGTTGCAGAATTTTGTAAACCGTTCTCTGTGGCTTGTGAGATATGTGGGAGCATTATACATAGATGGACTATTTTACTCTCTCCCTTTCCACTCTGTAGCCCAGGTAAGAGCCAGAGCTTACTCTGTGGGCTGCCACTTGAGATTCAGTGACAAAATACAATGAAGAAAGAGTCAAGCTCAGAAATAACATCTGAAAGGGAATACTTAGTTCACAGCTCTCAGGCAGAAGAAGGTAATGCAGGTGGTTTTGAGACAGCATGATCTCTGCAGAAGCCCAAAAGTAGTCGCTGCAGTGGAGAGAGTAATACATCATTTGGTATAAAAGCTTAAAAGCCTTTGGGGAGATTCTGCTGCAGGCTGAAAAAATGCTCTTGGGTTTTCTTTCAAAATTTAAATATACCCTTGTTTTAAGCCACAATTTGTGGAAAATCGTAACTGGTAGGTTGCAGTGTTTTACATTGCAGCTTTAAAAACCTCATATCTTCTAAAAGAATACCATTGTACCTCCTTCACAGCTCTTTTTTGCTTCGTGTACATGCATCATATTGGGCTGCCATTCCTCTCTGAAGGAGCCCACATTTTGCATCCTTCTCTGATCCAATTACCTGGCATATAAAAAAGCCCGACTTGAGTCAACCACTCAAAATCAGAAAATGTGAGAATTTAGGTAGCCAAGAAGCCTTCATGCAGACTACCATGACTGTAGGTGACAGCCTTTAATTACGTGACCACATACTTTTTTCCTCTTCTGCAGTTCCTGAGGAAGTGAGTAGACTTGTCAGGTAAGCAATTAAGTAATCCAAATGCTAGCATTTTTGTATAGTTTTCATGATAAAGAAGAATATGACTCAATAGCAGGATCATTCAAACGTAAAAACATTTCACGTAGGCCTTTAGCAAAAAAACAGGTTAACCTGTGTGCAATCCCTGAAATTAAGAGGGGTATAATTTACAGCTCTGTGCTGCAATTAACACGCTGTTGACTTGCAGAGAATGTATCGTTTTCATTTGCGGAGGAAATCCCGTTATTTCATGTCTGGTTTTGCGGTACATACTTGTTTGGATTCACAGCGCCACCTGATGGCTGAAGGCTCATTTCTTAGCGTGGGGATGCTGTGCATCCCTTGAGTTCAATTTCTGTTGGAAATTAAAACAAGGGCATACATTGGTGCCATTTCTATGTTCTGTAGGGCACAAGTAATGCTGACTGCTAATGCGCAGTGAGTTCCTCTAAATCTTTGTGTCTCTGCCTTGGAATATTAAAATGAATATTTTTTTATAATCTATTTATGCTCTGTGAATAAGGTTTCAAAAAATACTCAATTTACTCATAACCCCTTCCAGGGAATTATGTGAAGAGATAAAAAACCTAGCTATGTTATTTAGAAATTTCCTCTGGTAGTGTGGACCCCAAAGTTTTGACCAAGCCTGTAAGCTCCTGTTAGTACCAGTGAATACATGTGGCTGAGGATGTGGGGGATTAAGATTGCTGCCTGTGATATAGCGGCCAGCATGGCCTGCTCTGCCTGCAGCCCCAGCGAGGCGTGGGCTGCAGAGCACCGTGAGGGGGATGGCTGAGGAGACTTTGGGATCATCCTTGCTGTCCTTGTTAGAAAGTATAACTGTAGCCAGTGCGTTGTTGTAACTATGGTAAGATAATGTCTATGTGTGTGCTGAAGGGCACTGAGGAGCTGACCTGTTACTGCTCCAGGGTGCTCATGCTGATACAAATCAAACTAGCTATCAAAGCACCTGATTTCATAAGCCCATTGAATATAAAATGACATATGAAGCATTTCCAAATGTCAAATTTTGCAGTCCTCACTCTGCAGAACTGGAAAAGAAAAGCAAAGGTAAAGAGAGGGGAAATTCAAAGGAGGTGAGCCTAAGCAGAAGTGTGCTCCCTTGTACAGAATAGCCTGAAACAGGTTTTCATCTTGGTGGGTTTGGGAGGGAAGGAATATGGAGAAGGAAGTAGATTTGTGCTCAGTGCAGCCATTAACTCTAATGAGTTATCCATGCAAATCCTGCGCATGGCGAGAAGGGAATAAATCTCTGTGTGTAAAGCCTTAATACAAGGATATTTTTTAAATACAAAATAGTGTGAAATCAATTCCAGCAGCCTTCAGCCTTCCTAATCTTTTATTAACCATTGTTTGTGATTTTGTTATTAAATCGTAAGCTGACGCTGAAGGAATTTATGGGATGAAATTGGAATAAATGACTCAGCTCCGTGGTGTTTGTGGCTCAGTGTTCAAGTGCAATTCTTCAGATCTTTTAGTGTTGTAGTTTTGTATCAAAGCAATCACTGAAAGCTACTCACATTTATAATAATTTCTTTATGTATGTATGATCTGGATTTTTTTAAACTCTCATTGTTCTTCTTATACACCCAAATTTGGTTCATATCGAAGTTGATGGGAATTCTGCTCAAGAGAACAGCAGGATTCCAGTGAGATTTATGCATGTGCTTGATGCTAAGGCTGTGGTAGAACTGAATGTAATGGAACCATTTCCCAAACGGGACCTGGGGATGAGTGTGGTCCAGGGAAATCCTGTTTGTAGCACTTTTGTAGAGCAAAATCCTTTTGTTTTCTTCACTGCCTCTCAAGCACACTTCTAATTATTGCAAAATATATTCTGAGCAGTGTAATGAAAAGCTCTGTTTTACATGCTTGAAATTAGAGGGTAACTCCCATGGTACACCAGTTCTTGAATGTTCAGCCAATTTGCAAGTGTCCTGCCCTCATTAACAGCTGCACTGCAGAAGCAGGCTATTTTCAGGTGCTTCCAAGAACACAGCGACTCCAGCATTGTGGTAGATATGCTTTAACACTGACACTCAGCTTTTTAGTCTTGTATGGGTCATTTTTAAAGGCACCAGGGGTCAGTTTGGATTCCCGTGCTTTTTCATTTGCTACCTGCCTCTGAGACCTACAGCAGGCCTTAAGAAAATCCAGTGAGGCTGTGCATAGAACTGCAGTTTGTCTTGTCTTCATGCTGTGTTTATAATTTCTGGTGTTTGCAAAGGAAAACCTCCAGGTAATGAATTTTTGTGACAAAATAAGAAAAACTGATGCTCCACACAGATTATCTAATGCACTGGGCAGGGAGAAGGAGGGAAGAAAAGCAAGAAAAATGCAGAGAAAAAGGAAAAGTAAACAGCCTGACAAGCAGCTCCTTCTAGTCTTAATCACTCTGGCAAGTACTGATCATCGTGGTTCTTGTTCAGAGTGATTGTTATTGCAGCACTACACCCTGCATGGGACCCCAAGCTAGCTTGTAGTTCATACCATACCCTATGTATTGTATGAATACCATACCATATGTAGATCCCATACCAAGCAGGGGCCTCTCCTGTGCAGTGCAGTGCCTGGGTATCTCCGTGCCTTTGGGTTGTGTGTGTGATAGTGATGCCAAAAGCTGAATGTGTTTTTGGGAAGCATTACTTGCAGACATGAGCTGCTAGGTGGTTTCAAAGCACTGTACCCATACATATTTCCTGCATCCCTGTCAAAATCAGAAACAGGCAAAAGGGGATTTGAACAGGTTGTGGGAGAACAGAAGAAGAGGTGCTATTAGAGAAGGGGAAGTTGGGGTAAGCATCCCACTGTATTACCAGTGCGGATGTGTCACTTGTGCAGCCACAAGTGTAAACCACACCATTTGGTGTAAACCACACCATTTCTGGCAAGATAACCAAGGGATTATATATATGAAAACCAGGTTATTGTACATAGTAACTTCCTAGATTACAGTGAGCTTTTCTCCCAGGCAAGAAGCTTTTGAGAAACAGTGCATGAATTGTCTTATTTACTCTCCTCTGCTTAAATATTTCCTTTTGTTTTCACAGGCAGATGCTGGCTGGATGCTTTGGAACTTGCCCTGCGTTGCTCCAGCCTCTTCCGGCTCAGTGCCTCCAAGCAGGGCAAGGATGGAGAAATGAACTGTTCGAGTGATTCTGCCCATCCAGGGCTCAACCACCTCTTGCACACAAGCACCATCTCAGACCAGGAGTTCTTCCAGTAAGATGAGGCTATGACTTCTTAATGCACAAGAGGTTTTGCATGGCTCACACTTGGGGATTCCTTTAACTTCAGTATTGTCCTGCCAGAGAGCACTATGGCAACCTGTTTGAAAAAGCAACCTGTATGTTCATCTCCTGCATCCACCACTAATATATGTGTTTGGTCATATGAGGTTTGTTGTCACCTAATGCTTGAGCACACAAACTGGGGGGAACCTCAGTTGCGTTTTTGTGTGTATAAGTAATTTTATTCTGTCCCCTGTTTGGGCCAAAATGCTGTCTGGAAATGCTGGAGTGAAAAATGGCTTGCCTAAGTAAAGACTGTAGCATCTAACTACTAGAATAGACCTGTAGTTATACAATCACTAGCGATGTCTGTCTGTTGGCTAGCACATATGGCTGTGAATCTGATCTATTTTTTCAATAACATGCTCTCTTTTCTAATACTGTGTGATGGTCAGCAGAGTACGCACACTGCATCCTTAGTTTTATAATTACTTTCTCTCTCTACAGGAATTTTGAGTGGTTTCCAATTTCTTCCTTGATGCATCAGATAAAGTTTTACATGAGGGAAAAAGCCCCCGCAGCCTTCTTTGTATTCATACTCCTAGCATTACTGCAGCATTTTGGAAAAACTCTCATCAAAGCTCTGTAAGCATTAAAAACCCCAGGCCTTATGTGTTTCTTATAGCTAAATAGGCAACTTAAAAAATCCTCTGGTATAGACATTTGGCCTTGGTGTGGGAACTGGAAGATGTGTCTATTCCTAGCTCTGCTCATAGGAATTTGACTCTTAGAACTCATAGCAGTGCACCATTGCTTACACAGTTTTTAGGGTAGGAATTCTTGCAGTCTGTAAAGATGATCCCTTGCACAGAGGGACTTCACCTCTAAGTGATTTTCTTAGTCTCTGTTACAACAGCAGTGATCTGAGTCCTCTTCAGAGTGTTGAAGTCTCTCTGGGAACATGGGACCAAAGTGATGGCAGCATTTTGGTCTGCCCTTTGATCTCATAAGCTCTGGTATTCCCAGCATGTGTTTTCCATTCCTGCTGTTTGGTTTTCTAGCTACAGACTGAAGAGCTTTAATGAAGAACAGTGGAAGAAGAGAAGGAAATCAGATGTGTTACCAGGGCATGGGCCCTGCTACTTGTGCAAATACTTCCATTGTTCTTGGGCTTCTTCCACAATACTTTACTTTCTAATTTCTTTCTGCTTAAGAGAGAGTCTCTTAAGACTGTGCTTGCTGTGATACTGAATCTAGGAATGCAGTGGACTTGTTTTTCAGCTAATTGATGTGTGTACAGAAGTCCAATACTAAAATTAAAATGGAGCCTGTGGCACTGAGAACATTCAGGCAGACCGATGGCTACTGTAAGGAAGTGCAGAAAATAGAGTTAAAACTGTGTGTTAAAGTATTTATTCAAAATATGATGTGTAAATGACACTTAAATGATGCCTCTTTTTCACCTCTTAGTTGTTTAACATTAAAGCTGTCTTGAATTATGGGGCTCAACAGGAGTACACATGGCAGAGTTTTCAGGAGGATAGAATACCCACAATTGAAGCCAGATTTTTCTGACAGGCTGAGATTTTAGCTGAGTCTGGTTCAAGCTGGGTGTTCAGCATCTGGTTGTCTGGACAATACACTCTCCTTTCTGTGTCCTACCACTGGTTTTAATGTGTACCCAGACTTTCCCCAGTGCTTAAAGACCAGGGGAGTTTGATGGTTGTGGGATAGGGGGACAGCTTGCTGTCATCCTGATGGAGCGAAGAGCGTGTAAACAAGGGGAAATGCAAACCCAAAACTGTACAAATGCTGAGCAAGGTATTTTTGCATTGCCACTGGCAGAGGCTTCCTCACAGGGATTCAGTCATTCTAATTAAATGCCTTCCCTACAGGGAATCTTACCAATTAAATTGGCATGCTGTTGTTAGGGGGCCAGTTAATTACATTTAACTCTATCTTCAAATTAGCCAAACTGCTTTGTCAAGAAAAGAAAAAGAAAAGGGAGATGATGCATATTATAGGGATAACAAAACCCAAGGGAGCTGGCAAGGGCAAATATTCCATTGAGCCGAAGTTGCATTTGCCTGCTGGCTGTTTTGCTCCTTTCCTGCTGGGAAAGAAGTCAAGATTATACAGTGATTTTAAAATCCATGTCTTTGGTAGCATATGAAAATGAGAGGGAGAGAACTGTATGAGTGAATCAAAAGCTAAAGTACTGGGTAAATCTGTGATTTTAGACGAGGCCTTTAGGACACCAAGCACTCTTTAATATGAGATCATATTTCTTGTGGCTTGCATATCTTTTCTCCAGCAACCCCAGGAACCTGCTGGTTAACTTGTTTGACAAGAGTCAAATAGATTTATTTGCTTTGTGCAGAAAAGCCGCATCAGGGTCAAAGAAGTCCTTGTCACTGACTGTAGTTTCCAGGAATGCCCCTAGAGAATAAAGCACTGGTATATGACAGCTCCAATATGCTGAAACAGTAAATTAGCCATGAAAAATGCCAAGTTATTCATGTTCATAGTGGAACTCCAGTGCTGACTTTTAGCATTGTCATTCCATCCCAGCTTTTAAAGCCTGGTCCAAAGCCCATTGGAAGCCCCCAGGAAGTGTTTACATTGATTTTAGTTCAAGCTCACGGTGTGGCTTTTGTTTTTAGCATATCATACATATTCAGTAATGATCCTGTTTGGAGGATTGTAAAAGCCTGCTCCACTTCAACATCTCAGATTTGTTCCTCAGAATGAGGAGTATCTGTTTTCCCTTTGGTTCCCTAGAGCAGCACCTTGGCTCTGGATGTGTTAAGTGTCGCTTTGTTCGTGGCTGGTGGGTACTCAGTGCACAGTTGAGTGGGATTTCATGTTAATTCACTTCCCTCTTGAACTAAATCTGAAATCCTTAAAAAATGGGGGGGGGGGGGGGTGGGCAGAAGAAACTAAGAAAGAGCCATTTGCTCCACTGAAACTTCAGATATTTCCCAAAGGTGAGGCAGATGACACTGAATAACACTTGCTTTTCTTACAAATGTGAAATAGAAACAAGTGCTACTTCTCAGCCATGAGCCATAAGCTTTGTAATGAACTGTTCTTTCAAACATTTCTACCCCATGAAGAAAACTTTCACTAGGTCAGGGAGCATAGAAATCACAAACACTTATATTTAGATGATCACTGAAAAATTAAGAAATAAATTAGCTATTTAAATGATCAGCAACTA
>WYDI02028203.1:6174-41128 GCA_009867235.2 Psittacus erithacus | reverse complement strand
ATGTGCATTCTCCAGAACCCCACAGCACCCAAGAAAGCTTGTGTTTCTTTCTTATTAGTTGGTGGAGACATTGCTGTAATCTTGTTGATCACACCTGTGGGGATCTGGCAAAGTCCATCTTGCCATTTTATTCCCAAAAACTGAATCTCCTGTGCAGGTCCCCTGACCTTACTCCATTTTATAGCAAAACCGGCTTTCAGCAGGATTTGGATTATTTTCCTCCCTTTCTCAAAAACTTCTTTTGCTGTATCACCCCACAAGATGCTCACTACCCCCCCCCCCCCTCCCAGAGGGATGGGGAAGAGAATCTGAAGAATGTAACTCCCACAGGCTGAGATAAGAACAGTCCAGTAACTGAGGTATAGCACAAACCACTGCTGCTACCACCAATAATAATAATGATTAGGGAAATAACGAGAAGAGAATACAACCACTCACCACCTGCCGACCGATACCCAGCCCAACTGAGCAGTGATCTGGCCCTTCCAGGTAACTGCCCCCAGTTTATATAGTGGGCATGACTTGCTGTGGTACGGAATACCTCTTTGGTTAGTTTGGGTCAGATGTCCTGTCTGCTTCCTCCCAGCCTCCCCTCCCCCCTGGCAAAGCATGAGACTCAGAAAGTCCTTGGTCAGAGTAAACATTACTTAGCAACAACTAAAAACATTGGTGTTATCAGTGTTGTCAGGCTGAAAGTCAAAAACACAGCACTGTGCCAGCTACTAAGAAGGATAAAAATGACTGCTACTGCTGAACCCAGGACAGTACTGTTGGATTTTCCCAGAGGCTCATGCATGGTAGGGGATGTGATATACCCACTCAATGCTGTGCCCACTGGCCAAGTGACTATGAAGTTGTCCCAGAAATGAGTTCCATTGTCTGACTCAATTCTCTCTGGGGTGCTGTGTCACCATGAAATCTGTTTCCCAAGGCCCAGGATAGGGTTCCGGGCAGCGGCGTGGGGCACAACATACGTTTCCAGCCATCCAGTGGTTGCTTCTACCATGGTAAGCACGTGGCGCTTGCCTTGGCGGGTTGTTGGGGGTGTGATATAGTCAATCGGCCAGGCCTCCCCAAGTTTGTACTTCAGCCATCATCCTCCATACCAGAGAGGCTTCAACCGCCTGGCTTGCTTGATTGCAGCACAGGTTTCACACTCATGAATAACCTGGGCAATAGTGTCCATTGTTATGTCCACCCCTCAATCATGAGCCTATCTGTATGTTGCATCTCTGCTCTGATGGCCTGAAGTGTCATGGGCTCACTGGGCTAAAAATAATTCACCTTTATGTTGCCAATCTAAGTCCATC
The DNA here is from genome assembly GCA_009867235.2 of Psittacus erithacus. Taxonomy (NCBI): domain Eukaryota; kingdom Metazoa; phylum Chordata; class Aves; order Psittaciformes; family Psittacidae; genus Psittacus; species Psittacus erithacus. Next base: position 39,818 of record WYDI02028203.1, on the reverse strand, counting down.
TGAGCCACTTCAATTGTAGCAGCCTGATCCACTTGTTGGTTGTTCTGGCGTTCCTCAGTGGCCCAACTCTTGGGTACATGAGCATCTACATGGCATAATGCAGCAGCCCAGATGGGTTTACCTCTGCGTTGCCAGTTGCTCTGCTTCCATTGCTGCAACCACCCCCACAGGGCCATCTGACACCATCTATGAGGAAGTATATAAAGTATTGGCCATTTTTCTTCTTCAGCAATGTCCAAGGCCAGCTGGATGGCTTTCACCTCTGCAAATTGACTCGATTCACCTTCTCCATCAGCAGTTTCAGTTCCTGCAACTTGTTGTAGGAAACTCCATACAACTGCCTTCCATCCCCCACAACAGAGCATTGTACTGACAAACTACTTCATCCACCATTCTCTTCACCTCTCCAGGTCATTACTGCCAATGAGTTAGCACACAAATTTCCACCACACAAGTCATGTGCACTGGACTTTGCCTGGATCTGTGGGTGACTGTGCATTGCTCAGGTCATAATAAATCACCTCCAGTACAGCTAATTCCCTCAGGTACTGGACACCTCTCTCTTCACAGTGGCTCACTTGCTTGGGTGACATATAACATCTGCCTTGAAAGGACACCCTTCCTGCAGTGCTAACAGGTGTCACCTCCAGAGGCTGATGGCTTGTGCCCCTTTCCCAACCACTTTGCTAATGCTCCCTTCCCTAGAGTGATCCCAACTGTTTGGCTTCCCTACCCTCTAATTTGAGACTACTGGCCCCATTATCCCAGCCTCACAGCAGTCAGGTGACAATGTGCTCACCTCAGTGATGGCTGAAATCCCACAGCTCACTCAGGAATAGTGAACAAGTGGATACTTCTGGTTCTGCCTCTTCCTCCTATTCTTGTGAGGTCCCTGTTTTGTCCTTCTTTACCAAACAAGCTGACTTTTATATCCATTTCTTCTTGTGTATAGGGTTAGGGTAACTGATACCAGCATGGGCTGGTCCTCTGCTTCAGCTGTACCACCCTTCACTGATGCTTGGGAAGATGCAGTGCCTGTCACTGGAGCCCGAGTAGCTGCAAACAGTTGCTTAACCATAAAAAACACCTAAACCATACTCATGGTCCCCAGAAATAGGACCATGGTTTCAGCATCCCAAGGATATTCAAATTTTCAAAGTTCTCAAATGCTAATTAGCCTGGAAGAGAAGGGAAAGATGTAGGAACGTGACTCCTCCATAGGTTGGCTCTCCAAGGAGAAGAGGTAAAAGGTGTAATTATTAATAGCTTCCAATAGATGGTTCCCAAAGTACAGAGGTGCTGGCAGTGCTAAGTACAAATACGAGATTAGTTTCATGGCCAGCAAAGCTATCGTATCATAAGTGAGAGCTACAAAGTACATCAAAATGATAACCTCAGCCCAGCCCCCAAAGGAGATGAACATCACCACAGGGAACACATACAGCAGGTGAGGAGTTACGTGATGCAACGCTAAGAACAAGCACAACGGCCCTGAGAGCAAATACCGAAAAATGAGAGCAAATTGTGGCCAGCAACTATTAAACCAAAACAATGAATGCTTATAACAAACTTACATAACCTACAATGGGATGGGGAGGAGAATCTGAAAAAGGTAAAGCCCATGGGTTAAGATAACAACAGTTTAATAATTGAAATGAATTTTAATATTTGTAAAGAAAGGGGGGAAAACAAAAACAGAGAGAGGAATAACCCCCAAGACAAGCAAGCGATGCACAGTACAATTGTTCACCACCCACTAACTGATGCTCAGCCCACCTCCAAGCAGCGATCGGCTGCTCCCAGACAAGTTTATATACTGGGCATGACGTATTGTCATATGGAATATCCCTTTGGCTAGTTTGGGTCAGCTGTTCCGTCTCTGCTCTCCTCCAGCTTCCCATGCTCCTCTCCTCACTTGCAGACTGAAAAGTCCTTGACTTAGGGTAAATGCTGCTGAGCGACAACTAAAACATTGGTGTTATCAACATTATTCTCAGACTAAATCCAAAACACAGCACTACACCAGCCAGTAGGAAGAAAACACACTGTACTACAAAAAAAAACACCTCACTCTTTTCTCAGCCAGTGGGTGCAGCTGTAAGAAGCTATGAGCACTCTGCTGTTCACAAAAAACAGACAAGCAACAGAGAGCAATACCATACCCTTTCAATTTTAAGCTTCCAGCAAGCCTTTGATCTTTTATCAATGATTACCCCATTAGCTGGTGGCTACTTCTGAGATAAAGACAAATGGAACTGCTCTTACCCTTCTTATTCACCCATTTCTCTCTTGCTGCTGCCCCCTCTCCTTTTTACCACTGAAAACTCATGCCTATCTCCAATGCTGCTCAACAGACACTGTCAACACTGAACAGCAGTAGTGTGAGACAAGTCTGACAAGCAGACTACCATACTATCTCAACCTCTTTCCACTGTTATTCCCCTTTTTTCCTTATGTAACTGCATACTAGAAGCCTACTGGCTGAAATGAGCCTTAACCATCTGGAACCTGAACACCACCAAGCCCTTTTTTAATACAGACTTTTGTTGCAACATAAATGGCCACCAAAGAAAAAAAATATTGTGATTCAACCAACATTAGTCAGCTGGAGCAGACCAATGTTCTGGAGAAATAACAGACTACATGTACAAACACATAGCATAGAAACTAATTAAACTGTCTATTTCATAATGGTAATCTGTACTTTCCTTTATAACGACCAGAGTGAAGCCAAATGTCGTCAAGAGCCTTTTTCATACAGTGCTTGTTGCAGATAAGCTGGCGCTGAACCACTGAGGCTCACTTTGCCACTCTTACTCAAAATGCTCCAAGAAACCTACAACAATCAGCATGCAGCATCCTCAGCACGCCTGACAAATTAAATCACTGGTCAGCAAGGGTTTTCACATCCAGTTTTAACAAGGGATCAAACCCTACATTTGCCATTCCAGAGACAGCAGAAAAGCCCTACCTCAGCATGGCCACCTCACCATTGTGGCACACACACAGAGCCCTGGCTGCTCTGTTGCTATTCTACACAAGGACACATGGGCCAGCTGAGTTAAGACATTGCAGAGATGTAACACCCAGATGTCAGGCATAGTTATTTCACATCCATGTTTTTCTTACCAGTGTAGATAAATAGTCCTTTGGCAATTCAGATGCCGCTTCGGTGTGCATTGTGAAATCACCAGAATCCGAGAAGGGCGTAAGTGGCCTTATCTTTAATATGTCACCTTTCTGCGATCTTTGACCCCAGGAGCTCATACAAACAAGCGCTTCAACGGCTTCAATGTCATTCTGCTCCAAGGTGCTGCAGGTAGACCTTTCGCTGTCATGACGCTGCCTTTCACGGATAGACTCATAGATATCCACGATGTCAACCTAAATGTAGTCAGATTAGTGGCTGTTAGCACAAGTCAGAATACAAAGCTGACACCACCCACATTCTGCCTGCTCACGATGAAGGTCATCTGAAACAGATCCCATGCCTGCAGCAAGACTTCTACCAGCCAGCTCAACTCCTGCCCTCCCCCACCAGCTCATCTCCCCATGCCTGGTACTCTAAAAAAAAAAAATAAAAAGTGTGGTATGCAGCAAAGGAACAGATACATTTGTAGCTCTCATTTCTAGAGTTACTTTCCTGGATTACACTGCTCTGAATAAACACATACCATGTTTGTAAACAAGCAAAAAGAGGGGAAAAAAAAATAATCCTGGCTTCCAACCTTGTTTAGACAAGGTTGTTTTGAGTCCTGGACCCACACTACAACTGCTATTCAGGACTGATCTCCTGGTAACATTCAGACAATAAATTTCTGCTGATAGCAAGGTGCTATAAGGTATGATCACACACATGAGTACCACGCCTTGCGAAAAGCATTTTACTCTTATTACCAGTAGGGAAGCCAGGATGAGAGAAAGTGCTCAAAAACCATGTAGAGACAGCCTTAGTGACAGGATTTAGTGGTGGATTTGGCAGCTCTGGGGTAATAGTTGGACTTCATGATCTTAAAGGTCTTTTTCAACCTAGATGATTCTATACAGGCAAAGAGCCTTCAAAGTGCAATGGGAAATGTTTGCATTGTCTTTTAAAAGGTATGACACTACATGGATGCTAGGTATCTCAAACACACTACAAGTAACATGAAGACAAATGACACTGTATTGATTTGTTTACAATTGCAAGTATCACAGAAAATGTGTGTGTGTATATACGTGCATGCAAAACACTTGACTTCCTGTGCAAGGATACCCAAACTTCACAAAGCTCTCACAGTGGTGCTTACCAGTGACTCCAAAAGCTACACTGCGCTGCTGGCTTACTGCTCACGTGCCCCCTCAGTCTCAACTAGGCATCCAAAGTCTTCCAGTCTTTAGCCACACCAACTTACTATGAAGGCTGGGATTCAGCAGCATAGACCAAGATTCCCGAGCCTACTGCTTTTATATAGTATCCTTATATACTGCAGCAAAAAGGCTTTAAATAGAAAGGCACCGCCACACTGTCAGCACAGCCTAAAGCCCTAGAGGGAACTAGGCTGTGGTGACATCACTCACACACCTACGTCAAGGAGTTTTGTTACTGAGTTAAGTAACATGGAATGATCCTGGCTCAATACTATCACAAAGATGCAAAGCCCTGTAGTGAAAACACAGGGATACACACAGCAATCACGTTAAAACATAATGAATCCAAAATGTCAGTACTGCACTCAGAGGACTTTTACCTAAAACGTAAGATACCAGGCATGGAGATGTCAAGACTGTGAGGCAGGAAGGGGTTAAAAGCACTCAAAAGATTAACTGCTCTGAGAAAGATTTCTAAGAATTTCCTCTGAGAGTAATGAGAATGGGAAGCAGAGCAAAACCCCATATGCCTGCAAGTCTGGACCTAGACTGCCTGTCCGACAGGAGCCACACCAGGCAAGGCTCTGTACTAAGCTGCCAGGAAACCTGCGAGTCCTCCTCAAAGTGCGACTGCAACCACGCAGTAGACTGATTTTTTCCAACCCTACATTTCAGAAGAGCATTATTTCCTAAAGAAACATTAAAAAATGCACCCCGCTTCAAAAAACAACAAACCTAAAAAAGCCCTTTCTGAAGGCGAGCGCTGCAGCCCAGGCTCTGTGGCTGCCAGGGGAATGGCTAACCGCGCCTGTCTGTCCTCACCTCACCCCGCCGGCTGCCGGGGTCGGCCGCGAGCGGGCAGCAGGGGCAGCGCGGGCCCTCGACACGGGCAGCGCTTCCTCCTGCCCGCAGGGGCCGCGCCCACCGCGCCCGCTCCCCGCATCACGGCGGGTGCCCCGGGTCGGGCGGCGTCGCCGAAGGGCGGATGGCGGGAAGGGAAAGGAAGGGAAGCAGCTCCCGCCCTGCCGCCACCGCCCCCACATGGCCGCGCAGGGCAGGCAGTCCCCCCCAGAGGACTGGGCAACACCCGCCCCCGAGAGCTCTGCTCCCGCACAACCGGTGGCAATGGCACCGACCGACTCCCCTCCCCGCGGCGGGGAACAGTCCCAACGGCCCAGCAACCCCCCAGGGGTGAGCAACGGTCCAAACCGACCACTCCCGGCGTCAGCAACGGTCCCGAGGGTCCGCCACTGAGGCAACCGGTAACGGTACCTGCCCGCCACCACGTGCCCGAGCCGAACCGGCAACGACTGCCCCCGGCTCGGAGTCATCCACCACCACCGCCCCTTCCTCCTTCCGCCTGCGGCTTACCGCGGACGCATCTCCCATCTCCGAGCAGGGCGAGCCGTGCATGGCGCGGCGGCGTGACCGGGCTGCTGCAGCAGGAACAGCAGCGGCAACAGAAGGAGAAGGAGAAGGAGGAGGAGGAGGAGGAGGACGAGGAACTGAGGCTGCAGCAGCAGCCGGCACCGCCTCCTCCCCTTCCCCCGCCCACTGGGAGCCCGCAGCCCGCGCGCCCGGGAAAGCGCTCCGAAGCGCTCCCTGCGCCAGACAACGCGGGCGGGGCGGGGCGGGAGGGGGGAGGCAAAGAGGGAAGGCCACCTCCTCCGCCAATCACCGCCCGCAGCGGCCCCGTTCCCAGCCAATGAGGGGCGGCGGCCGGCGTGATCGCGGCGTGCCGGCGGGAAGGGCGGTGCGTGGGCGCGCTGGGCGGGAAGGGAAGGCAGGGAGCGGGCGGGGGAGCGCGCGCTGGAAACTAGGGGAAAGGTCGGGCGGGAATGCCCGTGCGCGCGGAGGTGTGGCGGGGCGCGGCGCGGGGGCGCGGCTCACCCCCCTCTGCCCCCCCCGCGCGGTGCGTGCGGCGCGGCACGCAGCAGGCGCTGCCCCCCCCCGCCCGGCCTCGCCCGCTCCGCTCCGCGTTCCCCGAGGGCAGCGGCGGGAATCTGTGGGAACGTCCCTTCTCGGGGGGGATTTTTCGGATAACGCCGAGTCCCGGTGGTGGTGGCGGCGGCGGTGCCCGCTGCCCCGGGAGCCTGGGAAGGGGCAGCCCCTGCCCCCCCGCGCCTCAGATGGCTCCTGGCCGCGCCAGCGCTTTCCCAGCCTAGCTTCACTGCTGCCCTTCCTGCCGCTGGAACAAAACGCGGGCGCTAATAAGCTTTTTTTTCCCCGCTGGATTCTCTCTGTTCCTTCCTCGGTTTCTCAAGACGTGACATCCTCCTGTCCATGCGGAGGGCAGGGGAGGGATCGGCTTCAGTGTTTCATCTCCTTTTGCTGTTAGCACTGGGGCTCATGTTTTGGGTTAACGGCTCTTCTGAACCCTGCTCCTTCCCTGCTGTCCGTGTAGTTTCTAAAGCTCCACTGTACTGTGCTCACCTCCGGTCTGCATTGCCACACATTTCATGTGCTCCAGCTTCCCCAGTGCTACTTCCAGCCCATCAAACACCAAATTCATAGAACTGTAGAATCACAGGATGGCTTAGGTTGGAAGGGACATTAAAGCTCACACAGTTCCAGCCCACTTGCCATGGGCAGGGACACCTTCCACTAGACCAGGTTGCTCCAAGCCCCATCCAGCCTGGCCTTGAACACTGCCAGGGATGGGGCAGCCACAGCTTCCCTGGGCAACGGGTGCCACTGTCTCAGCACCCTCACAATAAAGAATTTATTCCTAATGTCTCATCTAAATCTCCCCTGTATCAGTTTAAAGTTCCCCATTGTCCTGTCACTACAGGCCACTGTAAAAAGCCCCTCTCCAGATTTCTTGTAGACCCTTTTTAGGCCCTGGAAGCTGCTCTAAAATCTCCCCAGAGCCTTCTCTCCTCCAGGCTGAACAAGCCCAGCTCCCTCAGCCTGTCTTCGTAGGAGAGGTGCTCCAGCCTTGATCATCTTCATGACTTCATCTGCATTCACTCAAGCAGGTCCATGTCCTTCTTATGCTGGGGGTAGGAAACGAGTTGTGTGACAGAGAATGAAACAGTGCCTAAAAAGCACGATGGGGGGTGGCACAGTGGGGGCACAGGGTATGTGCCTCTTCTATTGATCGCTGGCTGTCCCCTGTAAGCCCAGAACCACTCACACGGTCTTGTTTTGAGGGAAATCCTTAGGGAAGTGTTAAACTAGGAAAACACCGGGCTGTTCTATTTTGCATTTTCTCCAGTTCTCATAGTTCAGAAATGATCGTATTTGTCTCTTTGCTGCTTGTTGGAACACATGGAGTTTCTGCTGAAAGCGCTTACACACACAGCCTTAGTCATTTACAGCGCACATTTTTAATTGAATAATAGCATCTGAAGGCAGCACAGCAGCCTCGACAGTGAAGAAGCAATCACAGGGAAGCAGACTGGATCACTTCTCCTCCTGACTCCAGCAGGATGTTTCCCCATGTCACGTACCACAGACTTTGCCTATGTGTTCTGAGTCCCCAGGTGGAAGTTGCTGCTCCGGGGGTTCTCGCTACAGTGCATGGATGCAAGACCAAGTAGAAGAAGTGATGTTACTTGTCTGTACTCCAGCTTGCAGCATAGGGGAAATGTGATTGTGTTCCCTTTGCTGAGCTAAAAATGGCAACTAAGCTTTTTAATATAAATCCTCAGAGCTCTTACCAAGATCACCTGGTCTGCCTTGTTCTGCTGCTGCTAGCTGAGGCAGTGTTAGATGAGGAAGAGCATCTTCCTCCTCTCATCATATGTCAGTGGCAGAGCGCATGTCTGGACCACCTGGAGCTTGAGCCCACAGCCCCAGCAGCCTAGTGCTTCTCCTCCTCTCCTCCCTCTTGCTTTCCCCCTTTCCCTTTCCCAAGGCTGCACAAAATGGAATATTAATGTAGCTAATGTTATCTTGCTTCTTTGTACTTCTGCCTACACCCACCAACTTCCCTGTGGGTTTCAACCAGCAGCACAGCTTCCCGATGAGCATGCTCATCAGGACAGCCCATGCTGGCTGTGGTTCCCTCCTGAAGCTACCAACCTGGAACAGGGCCTAAGTATCTCCAGTACTCCTTTCCAAAGAGCTTGGAGGAGCCTGCCCATGTCAGCAGCTACCAGATGCTAGTGCTCGGCACTGCCTGGTCATGGTGGTGCTCGGCAGAGTCATCCTCCACCACCCTACCCCTGCAGTGCTGCTGCTGCTTCACTGTCCTCCAGATCCAGTATCCTCCGGATCTGCCTTTCCAAGCACCATTTAGTTTTATAGAGACCTATTTGACTCAGATTGTTGGCAAACACTTCAGAGAAAAGCTTTCTTTGTCAAAGATAGACAATGTCTTTGTTCCGATGTAGGCATGAGCAGATGTAAGTTGCTTCAGCAGAGGGTTGGAAAGACTCTGCTGAGAATCTCTTATCCTTTTGGCTGGGAAGAGAAGAAAAGAAACATTGCATGTGAGCAGCAGGGAAAATATTTAATACTAATAGACTGAAAACAACAAAAGGGCACACAGGCAGCTCTCCCCCATTCCTTTTTTGCAGATAATTATACAATAAATAATTTTAAAAAGACCAGAGAAAGAATATTATGGACTCAGACAGTTTTCCTAATGTTTACCAGCAGTTAAAAATAGACCAAAGCAGTTGTCTGGGGTGCAGCTTTAGAGTTAGTGCAATTTGGCAGTGATGTCTGGTCTGGCTGAATACAGCAGCAGGCTACTGCAGCAAACATAGAGCCTAGCAAATGGGGTGGGATTAAATAAATGTAGAGAATTCCATTCAGAGCTCCCATACAGGAGACATGAGAAGATACTTCCAAAAACATGAGAGATCGATGCTCGTGTAGGATGCATCTCTCTGTCCCCATTTCCCGTCTCTGTTGTGCATTTGAAGCATGGGGCAGTTGGAGCTGCCATAGCTACATGTTGCCTGAAAACAGGCTTGCTAGGCTAACAGTAGCAGCCAGAGGAGAAACTCCCCGCCATGCAACAAATGCAGCAGTTCAGATGGAAACAGCTGCAGCAGCCCTGGCCAAGGGCAGGACCAAGACTGGGGAAATTCACCCACGGGGTGAACACACCATCCTCAGCGGGAATAGTGGAGTTGTACAAAGGATTTATAATCAGAGCTATGTACAGGATATCTGTGAAAAACAGGGGGAAAGGGATAACCATGAAGAATAGTAGGCGGGAAACGAAGAAAAAGAGAAGAAAAAAAAAAGCAGACAGAACAGCAAGGAGTGTTTCTTGCTGGAATAATTTCTAAATGCAAAAACCATGATAAGCCCAGGGGCTTTTACACAGACTTTATCTGCCAGTGTGGGTCTGTGTGAGTGATGTTTGAATGGATTGCCTCTTTCCTAGTAAAACTCCTAATTTGCCTAATTCCTTTTCCTTTTCATTACTGTCCTAGCTAGCGGGTGCCACCACACAGACCATTCAGCCTCTGGCTGGCCCGCTCGCGTGCCTGACGCTGTGCCCAGCAGCATCGCGGAGCTGAAAGGACATGCTCTCAGAGTGACAGCAAAGGCGAGGGCACTGCTAGGGAAGGGAGAGCAAACGTGCAGTCCCTCCACGCTGTCATGCTGCATGTGGGCCAGCTGCTGAAGGGGAGACCTCATTTATCGCCGTGGGCTATCGAGTACTACAGCAAATCCCCCTGCCGCTGGGCAAGGAGCCCTAGCCCTCCCCAGCAAACTGCCTACGTGTTTGCCTGCAGGGACAGGCTGTGACACAGCAGCCTTTGCCCAAAGGCAGGATGTGAAAACACAGTCCTGACATGCCATCCTCAACTGGGGTGAGTCAAAAGGCAACTTCTGCCTCGCCTGCATCTTTCGTATTCGCTTTCTGAAATGGATTGAGCTTTCAGTACATGGATAAGCATCCAAGGAGCAGGTAAGCAGCCAACACAGTGTAAGAGGAAACATAGCCAGGTTACAGCAAAAGGCGTGGGTTTAAGGGAAGAGCCATAGAGATTGTTTCCCACTTTATTTTAGACCTGGGGTGCTTATAGAATAAACACACTCTACCAGCTATTATTTTTTTTCTCCACTCCTAAATACATGTTTCTACCTGAAAAAATACCAACTGCATCAATCACTTGCTAAGACCTGGAAGTACTATGGAGAGAAATCAGTGCTCAACCAGATTTCTTCTGAGTATGTGAAACATGATGCTTGCTGAATTAAAAAAATCCTATCCACAAATATTGATTACAGGTGAGGACCATCCAGAGACCCACCATAATAGAAATAATAAAGTAAGTGACAGTAATAAGCATGACACACTAGTGTGCCATCTGCTCACTTGAGCGCACCATCTGGTTTTTCTACTGCTGCTATTCGTGCCTTGATCTTATTTTAGTGGCACCAGCAGATGGATTCAAATGCCAGCAAAAATAAAAATGGCATGTTATTTATTTATTGTTCTGGTTAACTGGATGTTTTCATCGTTTCCACCATTCTCTTGACCTCAATATTGCTGTTAGCTAAACCCACGTGTGCTTTCTGACACACAGTATATTAGAGCATTAGCAATGCTGACAGATGTTCCTCTCTTTTGGTCATTTCACAACTTGCTTGGGCAGGTATCAAGCCTATGTGCAAACTTGTGTTTCATCCTGAATCATCTTTGACATTTTATTAATGCCAAAGTGTTTTCATGCAGCACTTGGATGCTGGGAAGATGTCCTGTGTGACCAGAGACCAACTGCTAGACCAGCAGAATCATCCACACTCAAAGCCACGTGTGACTGGTACCACAGACCTCCACCAGGCAGGAGTGGTCCTGCACACAGGGTTAGCGATGGTGTCCTCACAGTTGGAGAGAAGGTCTTCCAGTACCAACACTGACATCTCTAGGTTGTTGTCCATACACACACAAGTACTTGTGCAGCACCCAGCACAGTGCAGTGCCAAGCCCAAGGGAAGTCTGCAGGTAGGAGGATTTGCCTGATTTGAGTGTCCAGCTGTCTTGTCATATATGCTTAGTTACTTCTTCACTGGTTCCTGGCCATGTGTGGTCAAAAGAGATAGTTGATGCAGTCTTCCTATCTGGCCACTGTGGCAGCTCAGTAAGAGTCATCTGTTTTGACCTCTCCCTCTACCTTCTTGGCCATCTCCTGGCGAAATGCTAAGAATAAGGAATATCCACGTAAAAAAAAAAAAATCTTGGGTTGCTGTTAATGACCATCACTGAAAATGAGACAGATGAGGGCACTGAGGAAGGGCAGGAGGAGGGGCTAAAGAATGTGGTTGTGGGGCCACCAGCATGGCAGGAGCATGGTCCTCCCCACCTCACTGCTCATGGATGGACGGGATCTGCAGGAGCAGATGAGCAAGAGACAAAAGCTGAGTTACCCTGCTCTGCATGCTCAGCTTTGCTTGCTGCTTCCTATAACAACATAAATGCCTGAAATAATGTCTGAGTGAGTGCCACCCTGAATTTTTTGCTGGATAATATCCTCCCCATGACAGCTAGCTGTCACACTGCACTGACATCCACACTGAAATGCAATCACTAACCCATTATATTTATAAACCCCTCACCAACCAGTGCAGCTACTGTGAGAGACTGAACTGACATCGCACTTCACTGTCCATTGTCTTGCAGACTGGTATAAGAAGCTGAGATAGGATTTCATGGACCATAGTCTCAGAGATGGTTGGGAGGAGTTGAGATAAGACCCCAACTCCAATGCCTGTGAAAAGGGTGTGAGGAACTGAAATGGGACTTCATGGTCCATTGTCTGAGAGAGGGGTGGGAGGAGCTGAGATAGGACTCTTCCATCCATTATCTCAAGGATTGGTGTGAGGAATTACTGCCCATTATCCCAAGAATTGCTGCAGAAATGTGCAGTTAAAGAGCTGTCTGCAAAACCAGTGAAACTGGTCCACCAGGAACAGTAACAAACTAACAGAGGTACTCCCCCAACTCATAATAAAAGGGGGAAAAGGTAATTGCCAGTGAGGACATGCTCCACCCGGACACTTCCACAGGACACCTCCATTAGGACACCTCCACGAGACATCCTTCAGGAGGACACCCACCTCCTACAACTAATACGGACTCTTGGGGACACTCTGCTCCAGTGCCAACTATGGACCCTGGAGGACTCCTACCACCACCGCTGATGACTATGGACACCCGGGACACCGCTGGATCTATGACTGTGTCTCTGCACCCTGAATCCTTGCTTCATTTCTATCCTTTTTCCAATCTGTCCTATCTCTATCTCTTTTTTTGCAGTAATTTTCTCTTTTATAATAATTGTCTTTTTGTAATACAAACCAATCAATTACGGTACTTGACCTCATTTTTGTCTTAATTTCACTCTTGGGATCACAAATGAAATGGGTCCCACACTGGGATTTTCTCCAGTTGGACCCTGACAGCTACACATCACCTTCTTCCAGTTTCCTTGGACTGCGCTGTGCTCACTCCTGTCTTTTCTCCTTGTCACGGGATCTCCCCCTGAATTTGCCTGACACCTTCCTTCACCTCCCCAAAGGCTGTCTGACAGAAAAGCCAAGTGCCCCTTGGCACATTTAAACCCCTGTTGTTTCCAGCTGAGTCAGCCTATGCTCCCTCATGATGAGGGGGTTTCTGTGTCCCCTCTCCAGTGCCACTCTCCTGGTGGGGAGGCTGAGCGCAGATGCATGCAGCAGGATGGGCAGCAAGCACAGGGACAAGGACGCGTCCCTGTCTAACCACAGCCAAAGCAAAGGAAGGCATGAGCTGAGGATGAGATTGCTTGTAAGGGTAATATCCCCCCCAACGCTTGCACTCGTACAACTAATGGTTATATGCCCTGAGTGCCCTCGTATAATGCTGAATTAACACTGTGCTTTACAATTAGCTGTGTATATTAAGTGGATACAATCAAGTATATTCAAAGCCAGGCTGGACAGGGCTTTGAGCATCTTGATCTAGTGGAAAGTGTCCCTGCCTTTGACAAGAGGTTGGAACTGAATGATCTATAAGGTCCCTTCTAATCCAAACCATTCTGTGATTCTATGATTCTAAGTGTAGGCATTTTACTACTGACATATATGTTTGAGTGAGAACTAAATAAATAAAAGCCACCTATGTTCTTCTGAGACTCTGGGGGTTTGGGGGGAAAGATAGTAGCAGCTGAGACTCTAAATCCCTGTCCTAGCATCTAAGGAGGGTTGTCTCACCCCAGCAATATCTGCATCCCATCCCTGCTGCTGCTAAGGAGCTGGAAAACTGAAATTCCTGCTCTTGTGCTACTTTCCCAGCAGTTTTGCTGGTCACAGATGACTCGGCCTCCTCCACCCGCTTGCTCAGAAGCAGAACATACCCTGCTTACTGCTTGGTTAAAGTATCCCACCTGCTAGGCTGCTGAGTATGACCTGATGCTTTCTCTCATAACTTGTGCTTGCTTGGATTTCCTTGCTGTTAATTCCCTTTGCACAGTGGAGATCCTAATGCCCCCCTTCCCACTTAGTTTTACACTGTTTACATAAAAAGGAGAAGGAATCCCCATTTTTGTCACAGCATGGCTAAATCCTTACGTCAGCCTTGGGTGTGCACTTCCCTCCACTACTACAGTGCTTCAGGACGTTAAGATGCAACAAGACGACTAATGTGAAATAAACCCAGGCTGTAATTCTAGGCTGTGGCTCTTCTGATTTCAGTCTGTGCTATTTCCCCTTCCCGAGTACAGACCACACTGTTTATACTGGATTTCTTTCCCCTTGGGCCTCCTCCCATGGTGCCAGCAGAGCAGAGCAATGAGCCAGTGCCACACATCGCAGAGGTTTGCTAGGCTGTGGGTGTTGTGCAGGGATGCCCTGTCTACACGCCCTGCTTTGGGCTGCTGTGGGGAGCGAAGGGCAGCAGCCAGGCACGTGCTGCAAGTATCAGGCTTCTTCCCTGATGGGTAGGTGCAATATTTGATGCTTTCACACTCTGCTGGACTGTTGCAGGGTTTTGGCAGACAGCGTTTTCCCAGGGCTTTCAAGCTTGAGGAGCTCAGCCACCTTCTCATGACAGATTTTCACATAGTATCTGTCCTTCCCTGTAAAACCCGATTGCACTTTTCAGTAGAAATAACCTGCTGCTCCTGGGCTCATCAAGACCTCCTCTCTGCTCATGGGTGTCCCCTGCTGATGGGGTGCTGCCCAGAGGGAACCCTACACTGGCTTTGATGGAGTTCCTTGCAATGAAACAAGCTGTTTAACGTCTGATGTTGAACACTCAGAACACTTGCTTTGGCTATTTCAGCTACAGGATAGCTCTCTTGCCCACACAGTGTTTTAGCCTAGGAAACAGAAAGCTGGAAAGAGGGAAGTAGCATAGAAGACATGCCTACAGCAAAGCCTCAAGATTCAGGATCTTCTCACCTCCAGGAGGGCTTGATCTTGTCATCTCTGTGACACCTGTGACATGAATCCCATCTCTAGTCAAGCTCCAGGCTCTCAGCAAGGGAGCGCCTGGCACTCAGCTACACCTTGGTAAAGATGTACAGATGGGCTGCGCAGGACTTAAGGACGCCAGTAACTAGCATCACCATCAGGCTGCTCATCCTCTCCTTGTATCCGACATTCAGGCCTCCCCTATAAGCCATGAGGAATGGTGCATCCCTTTGTCATCTCACCTGCTATGGCTCAAGCCTCAGTCTTAGCTGCTCTTACCATCCCATTCTCTGAGTCTCCACTGTCCTCATTGAGACACCCAGTACCACTAGGTACCATTTTATTTTCGTATTTATAACACAGTCACCACTTCATCTCTCTGATCTCTTGGTACCGTTTCCTCCAGGACACCCACCACATACTTTCACAAAACAAAACACAGGGGGAGTTTCTGAACATCAGGAAACACTTTTTCACTATGAGGGTGACCCAGCACTGGCACAGGCTGCCCAGGGAGGCTGCTGTCTCCACCTTAGGGATAAACAAAAGCCATCTGGACACAGTCCTGTGGAGCCTGCTCTTGGTGGCCTTGCTTGAGCAGAGAGGTTGGACCAGATGACGTCTAGAGTCCCTTTCCAACCTCAACCATGCAGCGACCCTGTGAAAAGCAGCCTGAGGATGAACATTCACAGTTCTCCTGGATATGAAAGGCCACAGGCTGGGAGAATCCTTCCCCATACACCTGGGGTGTAATTCCCAGCTTCATGATCAAACTGAGCCCTGGCCACAACTCTTCCTCCTCCACAAACACTATCCCTCCTTTTCTCCCATGCAGTGACCAAAAGCTGAGCTGTGAATACCTTGTCTGAACAACTTCACCTGAAGGTTTGTGCTTCCATGTCAGTGCCAAAGACAGACTTGCCCGCATTATATTTTCCTCAGCTCTGTCAGTTTCAGGCCAGGTCATTTTTTCCCCCTTCACCTGGGTATGAAATCTCCGTGCCACTGCAACCAGCCAGGTCCTCCCTTACCGGGCAGATATCCACCTGCTCTCTCTGCACTCTGTGACATTCACACAGGCTGTCACACTGAATTACATCTGCCTGAGTACTGTCATCAGGGAGCTCGAATATGCTTTGTAGAAGCCTCGGATGTACCTTTGGAGCTACATAACAATAGGGTAATGGATAGATGTAATGCAGTGTGAAAAAACCTTGGGGAGCAGAGAGAGGGTTTTCAAAGCAGGGCAACAGGCTGAAATTCTGCCAAGAAAGTAAATATTGCAAAATTTGATGCTGTTGAAAAGCATCATTCACACCAAGCACTTAGGAACTGGAAGATGGACATGAAGTAAAAACAAAAGTATGGTCACAATCAGCTTCATTTATTTTCCTCTTGAGGTGTCTTCCAAAGACCATCTGCAGTCCTGGAGGAAGGCTCACAATTTTCCTTTGAGAAATTAATGAAAGTCGGCATGAGGTCCTGAGGCCCTGCACCGTGTACAGATGATCTGGAGTAAGCTGTTCCACTGCAAAGACCCAGGGCCTCTACCACTGGAACATTCACCCCTGCTGAGCTTGGGAAGCCCAGAGGCATGAAGCATCCCCTCAGGCATGGCTCAGCCCCCTTCCCAGGCCAGGCAGGGTGTCACTCACAGGTGAAGCCATGAGGTTTCAGCTCATCTGGGATCAGCCATGTGGCACAGCAAGGGGTGATTTAAGCAGCAACAGATGCTTTTTGCCATTGCTGGCTTTATAACTGTCTCCTTCTGTCCTACCCATTATCCTGACCTTGAGCTTTGCACACAGCAGGTCTTGACCAGCAGCCTGGGCTCTTTCTTAAGCACACAGAACAGAAGCAAGCGGGACAGCAAGGGCTGATTTAGGGCCCGACACCCACAGGATGGTTGACCTGGGACTGCTGCTTCTGAGAGCCCTTGGCCAGCACTGACAGGCTCAAAGCAAAGTATTTCAAGAGAGAAGAGACACAGAGCAGACTGTGGAGAGACGACCTGCAGAGCTGACCACTGAGGATCCTTTTCACTTATTGACTCATTGATGTTTGCAAACCTCAGGTAATTATTTACTTTAAAAACACCCTAACAAACAAACCCAAGCAAACCTTATCACACCAGAGTTAAAGGCAGCATTAAGCCAACTGCTGGCAACAGCCCCGGTGCTGCTGGTACAGCTGCCAGCAGAGCTGGTGGTGATCCCTGTGCTCCTGAGCCCTTGTCTTCATGCACACATCACCCCTCTGAGCAGGACTGAGCCCCTCTGTGGATGCAGCCACTCCAGCCAGTATGCCTCTCCTGGCAGGGGATCAGGCTCTGCCCAAGCACATGGTGATGGCTGGAGTGGGCAAGCTGGTTCAAGCCACGCTGCCAGGCAGCGGCAGCAGGACTGTGCCCAAGACACAGAGCCTAGAATCTGACAGGGCAAATGCTGCCAGGCCAGAGCTCCATCTAGCTCCCTGTGCCTGGTGGGCAGTGAGGAACCACAAGATTTGATTTCCATGGTGCTGGGGAAACACAGGACCTGGTTCACCCGCCTTTTCCATTGTCACTTCAGCCCCCTGTGGTGGGTTGACCCTGTCTGGATGCCATGTGTGCCCACCAAGCTGCTCCATCACACTCCTCCTCAGTAGGATCAGGGCAGAAAAAAAATGGAAAAAACCTCATGGATCAACATAAAGGCAGTTCAATAAAGCAAAAGCAAAGGTCATTCACAGAAGCAGAGGAAAACAAAATATTTAGTCCTCTACTTCCCATCAGCAGGAGATGCCCAGCCACTTCCCAAGAAGCAGGGCTTCACTATGCATAGTGGTTGCTCCGGAAGACAAATGTTGTAAGTAAAGAATGCACCTTTCCTCTGCCCAGGGTGTGCTTCCCACCCATCATGCTGCAGCGGAGGTAACCGACCTGCAGTCCAGCACCGGGCCTGGGATGCTACCCCAGCCAGCCGGTGCTGCAGCGGGGGGCACCTCAGTTCAACAGTGTTGACACTGATCACCAGCTGGTATTTGCTCATGCATCTACAGCCTGCAGGGTGGCCATGCTGGAGAGATGGCAAATAAACAAAGCTTCAGGCAGCGGGCATCCCCATCCACAGGCTGCTTGTGCAGGCAAACAGTGCGATGGGTAATGGAGCATTGCCCTGTGCAAACACAAAACTGCAAGATGCACTGAAAACCCCACAATCACCCCAGCCATGGCAGCCACTGAAAGCAGCCAAGAAGAGGAGAAAAGCCAAAATATCAATATCTCTTCTCTGGCACTGGGAGCTATGCAAAGGTATCCACCAAAGAGCAGTGTGGTATTACAGACCAAGGACAAACAGCAAAACAAGTTGTAAGAACTCCTATTTTTTTCATTAGACCAATTCATCTAGTTGAGGTGTCATCTCAGTATTATCTAATATTTAATAATTTAATAACAAATGAGGGAACAGGGGTTGTTTAGTCTGGAGAAGAGAAGGCTCACGGGAGACCCTGCAACTACCTGAAAGGAGGGTGTGGGTCTCTCCTCCCAAGTAACAAGTGACAGGACAAGAGGTAACGGCCTCAAACTGCACCAGGGGAGGTTTAGACTGAATATTAGGAACAATTTCTTCACAGAGAGGATGGTCAGGCACTGGAACAGGCTGCTCAGGGCAGGGGTGGGATCACCATCCCTGAATGGAGCTGTTCAAAGACCTCATCAGGCCCTCAGTGACACCGTTTAGTGGTGGCTTTGGTAGTCCTGGGTTAACGGTTGGACTTCATGATCTTAAAGGTCTTTTCCAACCTAGCTGATTCTGTGATTCTACGAAATCAAATTATCTAAGTATCAAACAAACCAAAGAGAGTAGCAGGTAAGCTCCATGCTCTTGCAAAGCCTCAAGAAAAAGCTCATGCAATTAATAGATAAGTGACAGTGCTCCAGACACTACAGCAACAGCAGCATTAGGATAACTCTGCAGAATCAGAACAGTTTTGGTTGGAACCTTAAAGCTCATCCAGTTCCATCCCCCTGCACGGAGGGAGGTGGTTCTAACCCTAGACCAGGTTGCTCAAAGCTCTGTCCAACCTGGTCTTGGTAATAACCCAGCCACAAAGATTCTCATGGAATCAACATGGGGTTTAACTGAGTGTTTTTATCTCAGGGACATCAATGCCTGCAGCTTTACCAGTGATCCCCTAAGCTGCCTGGGAAGTGCCAGTTACCAGCAGTGGTGGGGAAGACCCAATGCTCCCCACAGCCATTGTGGGCTGAAAATTACATGAAGCACATTGGACCTGGCACCCTGGGCAGCGCTGGCACTACCACAACCCCACAACTCCCCCTCCTCACCCACAGTGATGGGGATTCCATCCCTGCTGCATGGGCAGCGGAGGCAGCAATGCCGTTATACTGGTGACCCTCCAGCAGAGAGCATCAAGCATCACCATCAGCCCACTATACATTTGAGCTCATGCACGGCTGGTCTCTTCTGTTTTACTGCCAAAGGAAAAGGTCCTACAGAAACAAAATGCTTCAGAGCTTCCCTGTACTTAGAAGTGAATGAGGACAGTTGAAAACAAGCAGGGAATGAGAACGGGACTAACCATTCTTTACATGGGAATTACAGCAGGTCTGGCATTAGGCTTATTTTCTTCTGTAATGAAAAGAGAAATTAGGAAATGATCACTGACTTGGGTTTTGTTTTACAGATCCCAAGTAAGAGCAGATGGGTTTAATACATAAGCGACTTCTCATTAGAAATGAACATATAAAATTTAATAGCTTGGTTTAAAATACATTTTCAATTAAAAAACAGCAGGCAAAACAAACAAAAAGAATCAGTTTCATAACACAAACATAACATTGCTGCTACTGTTACAAGACCCGTGTCCCAGAGTATCTTAGAGTGGAAAACAATCACCAGATTTAGTTCACATACTTCATTAAGCAGTAAAAAGAAATAACATTCATATCAATCTTACCTCTATAGACTCTAAATCTACTTCCCTGACCCTAGACTGAGTTTCTGCAATAAAACTTCCATTTTCAATAAAAATGTGTAAATATATATATATATGTATTCTATATATCAGGTTTAAAAAAATTCCCTTGCCATAGTAACAGTGTTCCCATGGCTGATGAAGAGGAGCCCAGGCGGTGAGTCGGTGTTGACTGGGTGTGAGTCCCGTGGCTGCTCTGCTTGGCTGGTGGTAGATTCCTGTATGGGGTGGCATCTGTTGGCCAGTCAGTCTCTTCAGAGCTTCCCTCCTTTAGCTTTGAGCCTACAGTCATGGATGCATCCATGTGGAGCCTGCTCAACTCCAGCCACAGAGCAAAGAAGGGAGCACATAGTGCACAGAGCGTTGGCAAGCCTCCATGGGGCCCATCAGCAGCGGAGAAGGGGGGAACGGAGTGGTCTGAACACAAATCCCAAATTCCTGTATTTCATATAAAGCACTAAAAAAACATGGTGGGGAGGGACTTCCAATGGTCACCTGGTCTCAGCACCAGGGGAGGATCAAATATACTGTGACAGCGCAGAGGGCTTTGCCTCCCTGGGCACCCTGCACTGCTCACCAGAGAAAACTGCCTCAACACCTACCCTGAACCTCTGCGATTTACACCCAATACTTCCCATTGTGCTTGTGATGGATCAGGAGAATGCTTCCACGTGTTGGGAGGCCGCTCCTCTCACCTGCATCCTCGCTCATGGAGATGACCCCTCTCTAGGCAACTCACCCAGCCCTTCCTCCTCAGAACCACAGTGCTCTGGCCTCGCTGGGCCACCCGATAAGAGGTTGCTCTGCTGGAAGGGCACAGCGCCCCAGCAGAGGCCTCGGCAATGCCAAGTAGAGCAAAAGGCGGATCTCCAATTTCCTGCAGGCCATGCTCCCGTTTATCAACTCAACCTGGCATTTGCCTCCCTCTTCCAAACAGCAACATGATGTATTGTAATTGATGTTGTTCAGCTGCATTAAGTAGAATCTTTAACCATTAAGTAGAATCATATCCCACTTCTCAGGACTACTTCTCCAGCCTATCCAGGTTGAGCTTCAGGTGAGGCACATGCAGCTTTGTGCTGCCTGAAGACATTATAAACCCTTCTTTTATTATCCAGATCCCTAACAAAAACACTGACACTGAACCTGGTACTCATGCTCATCTGCTTGCCCTGTAATGCAGGTTTTTGCCTTACAGCCAAGTGCTGCTGTTTAAATTGAGCTAACCTTAACTTGCTGCTAACCAGAGGGTGCCTTTCTTCATAAGCACATGCACATGATGAGTAAATACTGTATACTCTAATGCTGAGCAGTATCTGGAGCTATGCTCAGATTGCCTGCTACTAGCTGTCTTTTTGATCTCTACACCTCAGCAGTGGGTCAGTGCAATGTAGGTACATCAGGAAGCAGTTACAAGCCCCTATTCCCTGCTAAAGCTTGGCCTGCTGAGCTGGGATGCCACCCTCCTCTCTCAAAACCCTTGCCTGAGAACTTCCAGCTGTTGACATCCTAGGCCTTGCAAGCTGGCTCCAACCCATGGGTTCATCCAGCCTGAGCTACTGCAGGCAGTACACTGCTGCAGAAAAAAGCATCCACCCTCCAGGAGACCTTCTTCCTGATGCCAAGATGGGAGATTTCCAGGAAACTGCATCTGCTCAGCTCTTCTTGGAACCCAGCTCTCGAACTCAGCCCAAATGACCTCCCAGGGCAGCAGCATGCAGCAATTCCAGAGCTGAAGGTCCCAGGAGAAGCCAGGACTGCCATCCCCTGGCTGTGCAGGAGGGCTTGGGAGAGAACCAGTACCTTTTCCTTCCACACAGGGAGATCCATGTTGAACAAGCTGGTCTCTTGTGCCTTCTATGAACATACAAACATGCTCTCACCTTTGGTGCATGTTAAGGGCTTGTCCATTTTTAAATAACTACATTAAATATCTGTTTTCTCTGTATATGGCATCCTTTTAGATGGGCTTCATTGCATATATTCACGGTATATACAGAACACCATATTTTATATATATTATATATCAGTTGTATGTACACATTTACAGACCT
Organism: Psittacus erithacus; assembly: GCA_009867235.2. NCBI lineage: Eukaryota > Metazoa > Chordata > Aves > Psittaciformes > Psittacidae > Psittacus > Psittacus erithacus. Next base: position 18,075 of record WYDI02028203.1, on the reverse strand, counting down.
TCAAAAATATATTGCACTTATATACAATATAGCTTCATCTGATGAGAGTTCACACAGTTACTAAGGCGAGTTCTTCATAAGCAAGGCAGTTTTACATTCCCCCCCCCCAGTGACACAAAGTGATTTCAACAGTCTGCCCTGTTCACGAGTAAACATTAGAAAGACTTTTCTCCAACCTGCACACAAATCCTGCTACTATTGATAAGTAGTTTTGCAGTTCTACCTAGCAGAAAACAGTCCAATAAAATGGTATTAGCTGATAACGGGCTCAAACATGGCTACCAAATAGATAAGTAAGATATCACCACTCTAAAAGGCCACCTTCCAGGAGTTTTTCCCTCCTGTATTTACTAGTCTTATTTAATTGCTGATCTTTGCTCACTCAAGTGCAAATAAGGTCATGAGCACTACAATGTTCTTTGGAAAGAACAGAAACACACTATATTAAGCAAAACCACTGCTCTGCTTCCCAGAACAAGTCAATACCTGGCCTTCTTCTGGAGAAGGTGATTAGTGTTTTGCCCAACATACTGAATTATGGGAGAATGTTCACTTGAGACCTTTGTTTAAAATCCACAGAGGATCTGTGATCTTAGATCTCGGTCAGAGTGAGCTTGTAAGATCCTCCAACTTCTTCAATCTGCAACTGGAAGGTATCTTCATTAGAATAGTGTTTCACGATGTTATCATCCATGTTGACCAGAATCCTGGAAAAACAAAATAGGTCAGGGATATATTATAGATCTATATGTGAAAGACAGCAAAGGTGCCCTAAAACCTCAGAATGCCCAGACTGTCCTGGGGTAACACAAGATCCCTGCTCACCTCTCTCTGCCTCATTGCTTCCTACAGCAGATCTAGCTGCCCTTTCCCAAACCTGCCATCAATGCTTACAGCCCCTCTTCTAGGATCTGAACAAAAGGGTTAAACCTGGCTCCTGGACCAGGGAGAGACATCAGGGAGCTGGCAGAAACCCTTCTGAACTGCAGACCTGGGCAGCCCTGGGACTCTGAACTGGTCTGTACAACAGTTACAATTGGCACAAAACGCTACAGAGCTTGCTGGGAAGAAACCTCTGATGCTTGGCCACCTTATTCATGTGCCAGAAGGGCAAATACCTGTGTGTTTGTGTGCATGCATGCATGTAAGTGCGCATGTACACACAAAGCTGTCCTTAGCAGTGGTTTACCCACCATCAATTCAAAACATTTGCTGTTTGTTACTGTGCTGTGAAAACACAACCCTTGAAACTACATTCCTAAGGTGATTAAAGGCCATAATTTTCTGGCCAGGGGGGCATTGGGGAAGGGGCTGAGACACACAAGTGACTTCAGAGAAAAAGAAAACCAAGAAACTTACTGAGATATGAAAAGGAAAACAAAAAGTGGACAATGTTCAGGAAATCAACTATTTACACTACAAAATAAAGATGGTGGAGTGTGGCCTCTGTGGGGAATGGCCACTTCACTACAAAGTTCTCTTCAATTTAGCCCACAAAAAGACAAGCAAGCTTAGCAATTGTAGCCAAATGCAGACATAGCAAGTCCAGTTAAGCACTGGAACACATTAACATAGGTTGAGGTAGGTTCTTCACCACTGTGAGTCTTTAAACAAATGGAACTCTTCTTCTTCTGGTTCAAATAGCAATTAACTCAGATTCTGTGACTTGTATTTACCCAGGAAGTCAAACTGCTTGTTCCTATGGGACCCTTCCAGTGTTCAGCTCTATGAATGAGGTTGGAATGTGGGTAAATGGCACTCCTACACACGTACCACAAACAGCATTTGCATATGTGCAGTGCATGGAGGAGTTCTGAAGCAGCTTTGCCTACAGGTTTGAAATAGAGGAGCTCATGTTCTGAGACAGCTGCTGTGCAGGAACATACTCACCCTTTTTTACATTTTTTGAAGATCTTCCCTATTTTATCAAAAGGCACGTCATACTTGTCAGAGATCTAGAACAAAAGAAAGCGAGCACTGGTGAAGCAAGGAAGCTGCTGGCATTGTCTTCCACTTCCTATTTTACAGAAAAGAACAAAATAACCCCACAGGTCCACAGATGAAAGCAACTGCTCTGCCCTATAAAGGCAATACTAAATGCTCAACTACAGAATAAGCCTACAGATGAGAACCCCTCCTCTGCAGTTTGCCAACTTCTGTGCAAAAAATTTAACCATGTTCTAAACCTGGCCACTGATCCCTCACACAGCAACCTGTCCCCACACCAAAAAGCCCGGACACTAAAACACCCCACACGCTGCTTCTCCCCCTCTCTTGGTTCTGTTCTCTTAGCACATCAAAACCCATTTGTAATCCAGTCCCAGAGGGATCAAATGAAAACTAGTCATCACAGCGGCTGGTGCAGAAAGAGAACAGCACCAGAGTGAAGACCTGTGCAGCTAAGGACACAAGCTGGTCAAAAACATTCTCCTTACCTAACAGGATAATCTTTGAATGAGAAACCACAGACACTCACCATGGCACTTCACCGTACAGACCTCAAGAACTCAGAAGGTCAGTATTACTTTGCCAAATAGCTCTTTCAAACCAACACAGCAAGAACCAAACCAAAACAGTTTCAGGATGCAAAAGCACAGGGGGTTTCCTCCAAGCTACAGTTGCGAGCTCTTGGTTCCCTGCTTTAAGAAGTCCCAAGTGAAACAACTTACCCTTCAGGACTATGAGGTAAAGAAGGCCTTCATAGCCTTCAATCCCCCTCCCCATTAGCCCCTGCCTCCAGCCTGCCTGTGCTCCCACAGCCAGGAAAGAGACAGCCTCAGGTTACAGACACATCTCTGGGTCCCAAAGCTACTGGCAAAACCTGGCCATACAGCCTCAAAGCCTCCATCCTCTGAGCATCAACAAGGCATTAGTCACAGAAAGAGACAGCCAGACACGTCAGCCTTGAGCTCGCACCAAACATTACAGCATTCCTCGGAATTAAGCTGTTTCCTCTGCAGCACTGCAGCAGCAGGGACAGTGGAAGGCTATTTTGGAAGCCAAGTAACAGACAGCAATTTCACACGCATGTGCACAGATATATGAAAGTCTTCAGGCACTCTCAGAAGCTGGGACAGCAGCTTTTCATAAGCAGGTTATGAAAGGGGAGGGGAGTCCCCCTCAGACAACCCAAGCCACTGAACACATTACATTCTGGATATCACTCTATCTTCTAATGAAAATACCCTCTGACACGAGGGATGTCCACAGTGAGAATCTGTTGACAGTTTTTAGATGCAGCTAGGAAAAGACCTGCACAGCTGCTTCTGCAGCTTGGCCAAAGCAGAGCCTGCATAAGAAGCAAGCCTGGAAGACTCTCTCCAGCAGCTCCTGTCATTTTGGGACTATCTCATGTACCAAGTCAACAAGCTTGACACACCTGGATTCTCAGGAAGGCTGAGAAACACCTTCTTACACCCAGACCCCACAGATGTAGGTTAAAGTACTTAAAAGGGAAGCTTCCTCAAGTCCTTTAATAATGAATTAAAGCATTATTTACATTAATCTCCATGTTATTATAAGGAAATCCGCCTTATGCTTCTTAACCAGAAGAGCAGGAATACATGGACACAAGCTGCAACTGAAAGTGTACCTCCTATGACTGCCCAGTATATGAGGACTAGACAGCAAGGGACTATACTTGCTTTTTCTCAAACTGAAGGTAGAGGCTGTAAATCAGCTTTGTTACTTACCGCTTCCATTAGACCTTTCAGAGATGGTGTCTTTAACATCAGCGCATCAAAGACTTCCTCTGACTCTTTTCGGACATAGAGCAACACTGAAAAGCAAATTGGAGAGAGGAGTTAAATGGTGCAACTGCTCCTCAGAAAAGATCTGTATTACAGATTACCTGGAGGTAATCGTGGCTAAGCACACAGTAACATACACTGAGGATCTTATGAAGAGATACACATACGTACATTCAGCATACACTGAAGATCACATCACAAACATGTATAGCTAGGTTAGCTCAAAACATGCTTTTGCACACAGAAATACTACATGCTGAAGCATCTTTATTGTCAAAATAACTTTAACTCTCTATTTGATGTTTTCTCTATTATTTGGGAAAAAAAGTATTTGAAACATGGAAAGGAGAAACACAAAACATGGCTTTGAGAGTCTCCTGTCACCCCGTATCTTACAGGTCACTTGCCATAAGGCTTTGCACAATAAAATAGTTTGACAGATGCTGCCACAGCAGGCGAAGCTATCCTGGCCACCTCCCCATTTTTAAATAACTTATTTGTACAATCCTCTGCTGATCCTGTGCTGTCTCATCTCCCTTCCTCCCCCTTGCCATGTTTCAGTAACACTTATACCGCCATTGCTGACATGCAGTGCAGACTTAGCCTCCTGCTAGGAGGGGAATGACAGAGTAAAGAGACCAATGAGGTAAGCATCCCTAGCGTTTTCAAGCTAGCAGAGAGTCACTATATGTAACATCTGCCTCATTAAAAACTGCGTTAAGGCTGAGGAATAAGCCATGAGAGCAAGAAAGCTTGGACTTAAACAGCTTTGCTGTCTTTAATCCATCTTCTAATGACTAGGTATTACAGCCTGGATTGTTTACAAGGTTCATCAGCCATGGTTTTGACACACCTGCAACATGGAACAATTGTTGGCATTTCTAATTGACCAAAGTGAACCCAGGGCAGCACAGCACCTCGATGGATTTCCTCTGCTACAGGCAGGTTTAAAAAAAGGACTGCAGGTGTAAAAAATGAAGGCAATACACGCACACTCAGTTACAGCACAGGTCAGATGACACCCCAGCCAAAGGGGAGAGAATCCCATGGATCTCATTTTATGGCATACAGCAACAAGAAAAATGAAGAAGTCATTTCCTTTTATAAAACAGAATTTCCTTTTATAAAATCAATCCTTCCTTACTAGTTTATCCAGACTACAAAAGTGCAGCCCCATTGAGGTCACTCACAAGATTTAACCTTTTCCACATCACAAGTTTAATCCTCCTAGTTCTTCAAGCTTTGTACTGGTCCTTCTACACATAATCATCATCAGGCAGGCAATCCTCTACACCATCTCCAAAGGGACCTCTCATCTCCTTCCACACCACCACAGCAACATCCAATCCCACAACAAATTGCAAAGATCAACAACAGGTTGAAAATAAGCAGAATGTTCTCTCAGTTTGGCTCTCAGCAGCAAGCAGCCCATTTCCCAGTACCAGTTTTGCAGGTTTTATACCCAGAACAATTCTTGGTGTTCATTTCTTCAAGTCTTAGAGAAGATTTCCAAAGTATTTTGCAGTGGATTATGTGATGAATTCTCTCACCCAATCCACCAAGGAGATTGGTAAACTGCTCACTCTCCTCCAAGCCTCTTTGTTACAGGTTCAGAGCCAATTAGTGTCTGAACTGGCAGAAAACCCCAGAAATTCTGACACTGTAGAAGATTTGTGGAGCTGAGCTACATCCTGATGTACAAATCCTATTACTAGTCAAAGCCAGAAAAATCAGGCTGAAATAGACTCCAAAACAAACTACAAAAATTCTTTAACCTCAGATGCATCTCTATCATGATGGACAAATACAAATATTCAGTCTCTGAAAGAAGAAAATAATACCTCTTTTTGGTTCTTCTATTCTGGTCATCTTATTTGGAGTAGCAATAAAGTCCTCTTCACCAATATAGGCTCCTCTCTTCAGGTTGGAGCTGTCATTGACAGGGAAAAAAAGTTAGTGGTACAATTACAGGGACTTACCCCACTGTCTGAGGGCAGTCAGTAGGCTGAAGTAGTACAGCTCTTACCTTTCACCCTCCAGTTCTTCTGAAGCAACAGGTAGGACCTTTTAAAACAAAGGGGAGATGTTTGTTGACATATGCAGAGAAACACATGATGAAATTGCTAGTGAGTACCTGATGTGGTACCCAGTCCTCAGAAAACACAATAGGCTCTGAATGCTACGAAACAAAGTTGCCCAAGGACAGACCCATTAGCTGGTGTAACATGGTCTTGTCAGCAACGCTCTCCCCACCCCTCTAAGTGCCACCTGTTAATATAGCAACACAGCATTAGCTGGCATAAAACCACCCTTCTGCATCCAGCATGAGCAGAGGTTTAACAGTATTGAGTCAAAGGAGAGGGAACCCCTGATTCAACAGCAGGGACAGGCAGATGGCTCAGCCACCCAACCCTCTTGTAAGCACATCAGTACAGGACAAAGGGGAAATGAAGGCTGTCAAGTAGGGAACCAGTCACAACCACACTACCAGAAGTAAGATGCTGTGGTCCAAGCAATAAACATTGGCCTTCATTTTAATACACAAATAATGCTTGCAGCTAGGGCAGTAAAAATTTTACCCAGAACTAGATTTCACTTATTATTATCTTTCAGCCCTGCAATAAATGACACTTTGGCTCAACCTTCCAAAACCCAGTAAGCATCTTCTTTATCTTTTTTGATAAAGGCACATTAAAGGATCTCAAATGAGAGACACAGAACATACAAGAGCTAGCCAGCTTTCTATCCGGACTGGCGCAGTCTTCTGAGAGACCCTAGCGTGAGACCTTTTGTAGGAACACATGCAGGAAAGTCAGCCTCATGAGCACAAGTTTATTCTCCATCCCTGCTAAAACTTTAGGCAATACTCTTAAAAGGCGAGGGCTGGATTATGTTAGAGGGTGCCAGAACTCCCAGCACAGCAAAGTCCAAGATTGTGAAACTTGGCTGCAGTCTCATTTTTTCCCTTCCAGTTTCCTGTCAGCTGGGACTTTCCAGGAACACTGAGGCAGGGCGCTCTGGCAGCGGATCACAGAGCCACAGACACCCTTGCCAGTCTCACAGAAGGGATTTTCACCCGCAGCAGCAGGCTGGAGGAGCCTGCGGTCTGCAGCAGCGCACCAGGAACTCAACGGCCTCCACAAGAGGAAACTGGCCTGCAGCTCATTCAATGAACCCTCAGCTGGAGATGCTGTGGTAAAACCCTTTCAGGTTCATGGAAACAGAAGTTCATAGAAAGACGATTTAATCAGGAAACATCTCCAGTTAACATGTCTAGGAGCAACATCTCTCGCTCACATGAGACTCACCCTGTGTTTACAGCATTGATGCAAACAGTCTGGCATTTCACATGTACATACACACACACAGCATCCCAGGCTTTTTCCAAATACATTCAATACCCTCCTCATCCCCACACTCATGAGCTTTACTTACATGAGCCCCACGCTGAAGATTTGCAAAGTGAACGTCAGGAATGAAAAGGACAGGCTGAGTGTCTAGATCCATGAAGGGCTTGAAGATGGTGATGTCCGTGCGTTTGTGTGAGGGAAGCATGGGCACTTTGACATCAGAAACTGCAGAGACCAAAGATTGAAACAGAGGCACTTACAGGGCTGTAGCTTTTCTACATCATTTAAAAGGCACATACACTCTTGGACAAGGGTACCCTGTAGTCAGAGTCAAAGGGAGAAGCTCCTGTGGTAGAGGAGTTTGAATTTTGGTCGTCTACCTCTCAGATGAGGGCCTGGATCCTGAGGAAAGAACTTGCTTCACAGAGTCGGACCAGTTTTCTCCAGTGAGCTGCTTTACTTTGTTGTGGTATTAAACTGGGGTGGAGAATGGTCTGACCACTCGCTCTAACAGAGGAACCTAGGGTTCCCCAGGTACTAAGTAAACCACCCAAACAGAGGGCAAAAGCTAGTCCAAGCCCCTGCTTCTCCCTCCTCCCTATCAATTCTCTCAAAAGGTTGCTGGATTTCCTCTATCAGGGAGGCAGAAAGACAACAGAGACAACTCGCAATCCATGTGGCTCCACTGAGGAGCCTCTTAAAAAGACAGCACCACAGAAGCACTGTCATACCACAAAGCCAATACAAGTAATGTTTCTTGCAAGAGGATACATTTAGAGTTATATTTTGATTCCACATTTCCAATTTTACATCGTTGCTCACCTCATGGTTCATCCTCATAAGCTGCCAGACCTTGGCTCATCCTCCCCCAGACTCTAGTTCTGTCTCCCACGGAGCACTTGGGCTCTCACGATGCACCAACTGATGTGAATATGCACAAGCCAAAAAGTGGACAGGCTTCACCCACAAAGGATGGGTGAGAGTGGGGCAGGAGGTGCCTTAAACTGCACTTCAGATCCACTCATGTCAAAGTGACCGTGAAGTGAAGACTTGGTTTTACCAAGTGGAAACATTTCAGTTTTGGGCCAAGCTACCTGCAAACACTCCACTTCCTATGTCCCCAGTGGAAAATACACTCCTTTTTTTCCCTGAAAAACTTAACCCTAACTCAATCCCTGTAAAAATAACTTTGACCAAAAGCCACAAACTATTTCTGCTGTTGATGAGCCCATGCGAACGTGTCATTTGTGATCCTGGAGCTGGGTGTAACAGCTTATGACTTAAAGCAACCAAAAACTTCCCACACAAGAACTGAACAGCAATAGATTGTACTTTCCAGGAAAATAAAGGTCACATCAGGCTAAGCCCAAGCCCAGGAAATTCAGTTTGGAAAGCAGCTTTTGTAAAATCACACAGTCCTGGAAGTCTGCACTGAAGCTGTTTGCACTTTTCCTGTCATGACGCAAGGGCTGCATGCTGTAATCTGCTGAGAGCCGCTGGGGCTGCTACACGTGTGAAATGCTAACAGTGTGCTAAACCTCTTTGGGGAAAAACAAACTCAAACCCCAGCCCTTGCTGCAACTGCCCTTAAGCAAATGGGTTCCCTTACAGCATTTATCTTCTTCTGAAGCTGCTCCAGCAGCCTGTACCTGCTGCGTCAGGAAAATCCTGCCCAGCAAGCTGTGAGGTGCATACTTGTTGAACCAGTTGGACTGTTAATAGCACAGCTCTGACAAGAACACTGAGCAGAGCAAGTGAGAGCATGCACCTACCCTGGACAAAGCAGGAACAGGGAGATACATTATCTGCCACGCAGCTCTACTGGTGAATAACTAAGTGATCCAAACACAGGATCTGTTGCAGTCACCTTCAGCAGTTAAAGGAAGGATGCTCAGCAGGAAGAGGCTCCACAGCCTTTACGTACTACGGTGCTGAGCTTTCACATGCGCAGAAACAGCTTCTGCTGGAATTATTTACTAAGGACCACTCTGCTCTCTACAAGTGCATATGCAGGGCTGGGAGGCTGAAAGCTCAGTCCGAAGGCTGCCATTGCCTCAGTAGAGAGTTGTAAACACGTCTTTAACTTAAGTTAAACCTTAAGTTTAGGATCAAGCTGGAAACATTTATAACAGCTCCAGTTCTCTCTGCCACTTGGAGCTGCAGGGGGTCCACAAGTGCTCAAAAATCCCACTCTCACCCTGTCACTTCAACTGCTAAAACTCATACCTGACTGAATATGCAGCAGGACTCTGTCTTGGTCAGGAAGCCTGTGTAGAAGTGAAGTCCTAACTGACTCAGTATGTTGCAAAATGCAATTAATGACTCCATAAGACGCTGCTTAAAACAAGCCCTATTCCATAGGCAATACAAATTCACTTAAGAAGAGTTCTACTGCACAAGTTATTTGTAGCCAAAATGACATCTAATATTCAAAACACTGATGGAATAATTTCTACTTACAGGCATTCAACTGAGAGCTGGGGTCGGTGCACTTGCCTTTTCTTTTGCTTTGCTTTCGCTCTTCATCCCTGATCTTCCTCTCTGCTCCCTGCCAAACGAGATTAAAGGAAAGGGATGAAAGAGAAGGTCTTTTCAGGCTTTTTGTCTTTTTCAGCTGCGGAGGCAGGAACACCAATTCTTCACAGCTGTGTTTGTGGAGGTCAGCTCCACAGTACCCAAGCTGCACCTTTGCCAGAGAGCGTCAACTTCAGGGATCTTTTTACTTTTGAGTCCTGTCATCGAATGAAATCGCACACCATATCCAAGATGCAAACACTTGCTTTTCTTTCATGTCAGATGAAGGTAAGACGACAAAAGATACCCACAGCTATAGCAACTTTATAAAGTGTGACATAAATATATATATTTGAAGTATTTTAAAAAAATATATACAAGTTCCCTCAGTTTAAGAGCTCACTAGATCATCATTAAATCCCGATCCATAAAAGTCACGCCACACCTGGATCACCAAGTGCAAGACACCTTCCTGCACACTGCACATGGAGCTGGCAGCAGTTGTACCACCCTTCACTGCTCCCAAGATGCAGACATGCATCATTTTAAGAAGCAGGCATTATTTCTCCTCTTTGTATAGGGGCCAGACTATGGTGGACCTCACAGATACCTAACTGGGTTCATGCCTGCATAGTTTCCAGCTCTCCAAACCAAGCAGCAGTGGGGAGAGACACGCACTTTCTTCAAGGTACAGGCAGCTGTGACAGAGAAAGAAGACGGTTTGTACTGGAATCATGTTCATTCCTCCAGCTCTGCCCAGACCTCACACATGACTGTGGGTCAAGCCGGGGATGTCATGTTGCCAGCTGCATGAGGCAATAAGCCCAAGCAGATCCCCAGCATTCAATCCTGGTGCCATCACCAGATCACTGCCCAAACTGGTATATACAAGTTCTACCTGTCTCCCAACACCCTCCTGCAAAGCAGAGTAAAAGGTAACAGTTATCTGGCCACAGGAAGCCATTATTTCTCATACCCACCCCTGCAAAGCTGCCAAAACACATCCGCATCCTTGCATGGTGCCGGGGGAAGAACAGGTTAGCTATGGCGAACAAGATGTCAAAGAAGCATATGGCCATGAGGTAGGAAACAGTATCTAACACTGTGCAACACTGGAGAAGGGCAACAGCCCTCCTAAACTCCCAGTAAATCAACACCCTGTAGGTGACAGAATGCCTATGCCTAGTAGGTAGCAGAGGGCGCATATGCACCAGCATCAAAAAGGAAAATTAGCCTAGATGTTTGATGTGCATTAACATATATCACCTTTTCTCCCTCATAGCAGAAGGGACATAAGCAGCTTCAGGCAGCTGCTGTGAAAATGAGAAAAAAATCAGTAATGAAGACACAGGCATCCCTAGCTTTGATTGACCCCATAGAGCTGATACAGCCCACCACAGTGACAACCTCCCACTTGAACCTCAGCACAGCTGGACCCACACCCCTCCGCAACTTCCCTTACCAGGAGAGTCACACCTCAGCCTGGCAGCAGAAAGACCAGATTTGGCTCCAGATCTGGTTTTTACCTTTCATGAAGAAATAATAAAGTTCTGCTGCTCAACCACTGCGCTCCAGAACACCACCTGCTTCCTCGTGGAGAACGTGCTAATCCATCACGCACACGCTGTGGGAAAATCTCCGCCCTCCCATACCTACAGCCAGAGTTCTGCTTGAAAGTCAACTCGATCCAGGCTACAGGGGCCCAGGTAAATACATCTCAAATCCACATAAAAAAAGAAAGTCATGTCTTGATAACAGGCTTTTCTGCCTTGCCGGGGAGCTCAGCAACAGCCAGGATCAGATACTTTTGAGGAAAAGGCAGTGGCAATCCTGTATTCTGCAATTATGGAATAAATGAACTATTAAGAAAGAAGTTTTCCCAACTTCACCTAAAGAACAGCCTACAGTCTAAAAACCAGATTTCATACTCTGGTCCAGGTGTTAAAGGTTGCAGGGGTTTGGGTTTTTTTTTTGAGGTTTTCTTCTCCTCAAAAACTCCAGTTGTGTAATGGACTCTTGTCTGAGAAAGAAAACTGGCATTTTGGAGAGACCTGCCATTCCTCCCTGCTTTCCTCCCAGGGAGGGACATGACCTATCTGATATGCAAGAGAGGTGCAGAGGGAAGATGCAACACCCCTGACTGAGAATAAAGACCCTAGGCCCACTGTAGGAGAGGATCTGATTCAAGACCCTCTTATGAACCTGAACATACACAAGTCCATGGGACCTGATGAAATCCATCTATGGGTCCTGAAGGAGCTGGCAAATGAAGTTGCTAAGCCACTGTC
>WYDI02028202.1:0-56314 GCA_009867235.2 Psittacus erithacus | reverse complement strand
GGGCTGGGAAATAAATCACTGCTCTTTGCTGAGCTGCACCACGCTCCGCTCCTAACTTGTCCCTTGCAGTTCGTCCCTTCCGCTCAAGTTATTACCCCGCTGGGGTTTTGTTCCCGTCCATTCCCCACTCAGTGTTGTGCTAACTCTCCTTTTCTGTTTGTCTTCTATTTCCAAACCCCCCCCACACCCCCCCCGTAATCTGTAACATTCATTTCCCCGGAGTCAATTTGCTAAAATGAGGGTGATACGCCACATCATAGCCGAGGTAATTTCGGTGCGCATTGCAGAAAATTGCTCTAATTATTGATGTTAAACTCAGGGAAATTAAAAGAAGGCGCTTCTCCTTCATCTCCCGATTTTAAGCTCTAATTTGTTGAAATCGAGTTGCCATCACAATTCCAATCACTACTGTTAATAGTAAAAGTGTTCTAATAGAGGCAGAATTCGCGCAACCCATGCTATTAGATAATTAAGAAAGATGTTAGAAAGGCAAGTGCTAATCCTTGGGCACATGGACAGCATTTCCATCTGATCCAGCAGGTAGAACAAATTAATTACCAGAATCAATTAGTCCTAAAAGTACAGTTCTCAGGGAAGTGTAAGCCATGTCTTCCATATGGATGAGCTGGTAAACGGCAAATAGATGGGGGGAAACCTTTAAAAGAATAGAAATGGCAATCGTCTGGCTTCAATGGAGGTGGGACTCGGCTTTTCCAGCTCTGCCGGCCGCTCCCGGCTCCGCGTCTCACCGGGAGAAGCCAAGGGAGCCTTTATACTAAGGCAGTGCGTGTTACAGCCGCTTCTGTTCCACGCGTGGATATACACATATATATGTATATATATACACATCCGAGGGTGCAACCGAGGCAGGAGCGCCCCGGGAGGGACAGGGCTTGCTGCCTCTCAGTGTGTTGCCACAAAATTCCCTATTTTCCTTCAGGAAAAAAACCCTAAAGTTAAAAACCAATAACAAACCTGTTGCAGGGTCCCCTCCCAAAAAGCCCATTGCAGCATCAGGCCGGGATTTTGGCCTGGGGGTTTAAAAATACAACAGGCTAATAACTTTCTCTGAGGAGCAAACGAGTAAAGCAAATGAATTAACAGTGAAGAAACGGGTCTAATACCCAACTTGTTAATGGAGGGAGCACAGCCAGGGGCATGTAAGCTGCTTGACTGGCCATTTCATTAGCTGAGATTGCTTCTTCGGGGGGGCTGGGGCTTTATTCATCACTGGGATGTGTATATATGTGTATTTAAAGGAGATCTGAAAGATTAAAGACATGTTACTTTAGCCAGATTGGGCTTTAGGACTCAGGCAAGAGCTTGTCTGCCTGACGGCCACATCCATAGGGGCTCCCATTGCAGTCCTCACACCCAGGGACTATTAAACTTCACATTTCATGACTTTGTGACAGGAAGCAGGTGCCGGGTGCTTCCCACCATCCACAGGCACTGTTAGCATCTTTGCCCAACAAACCTCTCACCTGTCTTTCCCCTTTTGGCCTTTTCTGCCATAAAAGCACAGTGATCGGGATCCAGCTGTATGGATCTCACCCTGAGACCCTAAAACACTCTCAACCCTGGCTGCATCCAGCCCCAGGAATAGCCTTTTTTACTGGCTAGCCTAACACATGCACACATAGGTACTTCTATGTAGCAATTCCATTTGCTGTCAAATACACGGGTGAGTCAGGTCTTCAAATAAAACCTTTGTGGCCTTGTTTCAGTGGAGCAGGGTCTCCCACTGAGGCGGTCCCACTGCTTTTACCCAGATTTGGCAGTAACTTCCCCAAACCTGGGTAGAAGATGAGCTGAGGGTGGGAAAACAGGACAGTCTGGGCTCAGTGCAAGGCTGGGAGAAGGAGCAGGTTTGGCTGCTTTACTTCCTGTATGTTTCCCTTCCCATGGAGGGGGGAGCAGAATTATCCATTGATGCTGCATTCTCGCATCCTCCCTCAAACACGTTGTGGGACTGCATAATGTCTCAGCCTGGAACCCCAAACAGTGCTCCTGTAGAGGCACGTGTCTGTGAACCCAGGTAGTCACACTACAGTGGAGTTAGTTTGTTGTCCCTTCAATAATATACGTTATTCCTAAAGGCTGAAAGAGCTTTATAAACTTTGCTGGTAGCATAACAGAGGCACACATAACCCCCTTATACGTATAGACATCCCCCCCCTTTAATGATTTAATAACACACATAATACACGTGTGCTTTGCTTACATAACCACCAGTTGTCATTAGTTGCACACTTAAGATCATTTGAAGGTATTACAGGAGAATTTTGCCCAGGAAACCAGAAATTTATTTGACTTAAAACCTAGGGGGTCATTTAAAAGGTTGGTGCAGCTCTGCTGATGTTAAAGGCTTTATTTCAGCGTGTTGCATTAAGGATAAATTTGATGCGGTTTGAAAATACACGCACTTACCTTTCCATGGCTCTTGAAGAGGTAAGGTAGCTTGGGAGCCCAGCCTTTTCATGCCTTTCAAGACACATCCACTCAAAAAGGAAGGGTTAAATTAAAACCAGACAGCCTCAATATGATCAAAATGGGAGTCTGGCTGCAGGAAAGAGGTCTGAAGAGCTCAGTTTGAGTAGCCACACACATAACACAGAGAGAGGTCTTTTGAACACAAAGCATAGCTTAATGGAGCATGTTTCATGCATGATGCTTCAGGCAAAACCACTTCCCACCCCAAAGGAACAGGGTGCCTCTGCCCAGAGGAAAAACACTCCTGTCTTTCACTGCAGCCCCTTCCCAACTTCCTTTGCCTACATCTCCCATTTCTCCACGGGTCTCCTGATGCCCTGCAAACTCATCATGGAAAATCATGGCCCATAGGGGCAGGGATGCTGTGTTCATGGTGACTGATTCTATAACTTCAGCTTAACTGACATAACATCAAGACAGTGGTGGGAAGCCCCTTTGGTACTGAGGTCTGCACTAGAAGCCTTTACTGGCATTTCAGTGTTGGCAACCCTGTAGCATGCCTTGCCACCAGCTCAACTTCAAGGAGGACGCAGTGGACTGGCTGCATATTACGGCACCTGGCAGGTTGTTTCAGGATGGGCTGAGAGAAGGTGGGAGGGGAAAGGAAGTGTCAAAGGGGAGTTTACCTCCTAACCAGGGTTGATGACAGCACCAGAACATCCATCCAGGTCTTCCAAAGCTCATAATTCTGGCACCTCTTGGCTTTTGCTGCCAAGAATGGTAGCCCATGGACTGGCATCGTCCACCATTTGCAGCTGAGATGAAGAGAAGTCAGAATGTGAAACAGAGAAGTAATCAGCCTGTTGGGTTTATTCCAAGACAGTGGTTAAAAGTTGGGTCTGTGTTATTCTGACAGAATCACTGAATCTACCAAGAACATCACTGTAATTTCAGGGCTACAGCTCTAGGTAAAAAGCACAGGGGGAGATGGGAGGGTTGTTGATCAAAGGAAGCACATTAAGAAGCAATTGACACAGGAAAGCACTTTTGAGGCTTGCATCATTACCAATAACAGCAAGAATGCTGGGGATAAAAACAGATATGGCATCAATGACAGGCAAAACAATATTGAAAGAGTAAGAGTTTAGACTGTAGATCCCTCACACGGCTCCCAAACCCAACTATCCATGCGTGGGCTCAGGAAGTTCATTCCCAAATCGAGAATGTTATGTCTGTACTGAAATTTTGCCTCATTAGCTGATAATCCTGGGAATTTCTGCAGGCAGGCTGCTTACAAAAAGAGAATGAATGCGTTAATATCTGTAAGTTTGGTCTAAAGGCTTCCCCTAAAATAGCGACTCTTCTAAGACCTAGGATCTTTTTAGTTATCTAATACATGTTTCCAACTTCAGCAGGGTTATCTGTGCTGCTCCAAAACACAGCGAGATTATTCCTGCTTGCTTTCTTTTGAATGAGTCAGAAATGGGGAGGGAGGCTTAGAAGTTTCCCTGGGCCCTGCTTTCAATTACTCTTCTCTTCAATTGGTTACATATCAATTCCCCCTCATCGTGTGTCCAGCCCATGGGCATTGCTTACTCCCTTGAGGCGAAGGTGATTATTTCACCCAAGACCATCTGTACTTTGGGATCTCTGCTAATCCTTTGCTCTCAGAAAAATCCATTCTTGCTGCCGTAGCCGCTGCTTTGCTCCTGCCTTCTGCACTTTAATGCTTATTTGTTTCCTTTCATTCCAGCTATGTAACAATCATCTGCACAGCTCAACAGTTTGATTCACTTTTTTGCTTTAATGACTCAGTATCTCCCTTGTTTCCCTAATTTCATGACATATGAACCTTGTACATCCTTGTTTTTAACCTTCAGGGCAGGATAATCCTCCTTTCCCCTGTCTCCTCCATTCAACCTTTATTTTACTCCCATTGTTTTCCTACCGTTCTTTGTCTTTTTCCTTTGATTATTCCTCATACTCTTTCTGTAGCTCCACGTTCCTCTTGAAAACCCCGTATGCCTTTTCTACTTAGAGGAATACTTTGAATATAGCATTGGCAGAAAACAGAAGTAACTTGTACAAAAGCCAATGGCTCATATATATCTAAATGACGCAAATACTTCGCGGCTTTTCAATCCCTCTCTTTACTTTCCAGCTTTAAAGTGTCTCATTTGGAGGCCTTAAAAGTAAAAACCACACAAACGATGCATTCCAAGATCAAGGGAAGCTGTTATGACACTCAGTCTCACCCCCTGAATCACAATAGTCAGAGTTTCAGCCAGTAACTCCTGTATTGAACTCAGAGAAAACATTGAACCTAGGGAGCCTGTGCAATATGGATATCAGTCTTCTAATTCTCTAAATTGTATCTGGAACATCACAACACATACATAGGAAATATGTGCTTATAAATAAGGTGAATGAGCCACTTTCTCCTATCTTTAGCAAGCTTCTCCGTTTGTCTGTATTTATATTAGACTGAAAATCTGTGATTATTTACAAACCCTACACTAAGCTGTTGTAAATATCATTCAGCCCTCAATTAAAAGGTCAATTTCTACTAGAGTAGCTTTATAAACCACTCAGAACAAGTCTCAACATCCTGCCTTATACGCAAATTGCTATATCCTCTTACACTGAGATTGAAGATGTACACAAATGTGTACACACATCTCTCATTCCATGTGTGTCACATGCACGTGATGGTCACAAAGCGATGATGTCTTAGCTGATTATTTTGTGAAAAGAAGAGGAATCATTCTTTATTGAAAGATAATTAAACCTTTTCCTTTCATGTTTGCTCCAAACATGATTGCAAAACTAGTTGGACCTAGTTTACTAAAAGATAACCTTTTTGATGATCAAAGGAAGAGATTGGTTCCATTACTTGCATTAGTCAGAGTTGTCTGTGCTGTGGCCTTCAGAATAAAGGTAGAAATGTACTTCAGAAAGATCTGAGTAACACACTTTACTCGAAACATTTTTGTATTATATAGCTTCTTGACTGTTTCAGCTTACTCTGTATCTGTGCACTTTATTTTAAGCACTCCAGAAGTGGATGACAGGTCTGGGGGAAAACAGATAGAAACCAGTCAACATCTCACAAATGCATCTTCAAATAATGCCTTAAAAGTAGAAATCACATTTTGAAATAGTATTTTGTACATTTCCAAGGATGAGGTATTCAAATGGTGATCTGATGTAAGAGAATATTGTCCAATGTTAAAAACACTTTGCCACATTTGTCAATGTTATTTTTAAATGGAAATGTTAAAATGTTCTGGCTTATCTGAAACATGTAATTCAGGCAGATGCCTCATAATAGATTAGTAAGTTAATATGTGGATAATCATAGAATCCTAGAATGGTTTAGGTTGAAAGGGACCTTAAGGCTCATCCAGTTCTAATCCCCTGCCATGGGCAGGGGCAGCTTCCACTAGAGCAGGCTGCTCCAACCTGGCCTTGAACACTGCCAGGGATGGGGCAGCCACAGCTTCTCTGAGCAACTTCTGTGGCTTCACCCACATTTCAAAAGATAAACTCAATTTACTTAGTTCTGCAATATTCGCTTCAGTCCAGCTATTCCTCACTCTTTCTGATATCTCATTTTAATGATTTCATGCTAATAGACCCTGAGGTTGCACATCCCTTTCTAACTCTCCTCATTCCCCTTACCATGGTAAGGTTGTAGCAAAGCAGCCCATTTCAGTCACATTGGTTGGACAATTAGCAGCCCCAAACATGCACTTTCCCAAAACGTTTCATAAGTAAGTGGCTGAATAGAAGGCAGGGACTTCAGTATTGCAGTGCAAGGCTGGAGGAACCACACTGACCCCTCGCTCCCCCAAAACCCCATTGCTTCTTTTGGTCTGGTGCAGCAAAAGCACAGGAGTTAGCTCACAGGAAGATGCTATAGTGGTTAGAACAGTTTCAGCAGCCGATGAGAGAAACGCAGCTGAAAAGCTGACCATGGGTTTTCATGCTGAAAGAAATCAGGGATCCCCTTCCAGCCATTCTCTGCTGCCAAAATGAGGGCACCTAACACAGCTAACAGGCTCCCTCTTCAGTTACTGGAGAAAGAGAGGTTCCTCAGAGGGATAGCGGATGTATGGCCAGGGCCTATTCAAGCAATAGGACAGCACTATAGGATCATCTTTAGTTAATTGTTAGAGTCTATCAGAGCTTCTAAGAGGAATGGTAACTTCCTGACAGATGTAACTGGACTATGGGATCAGTTTTGCATCTTGAGTGCATGCTAAAGAGTTTT
This sequence comes from Psittacus erithacus, assembly GCA_009867235.2. NCBI lineage: Eukaryota > Metazoa > Chordata > Aves > Psittaciformes > Psittacidae > Psittacus > Psittacus erithacus. The sequence goes on along the minus strand of WYDI02028202.1, from coordinate 49,608 downwards.
CTATATAGGCTAAATGCATTCTGAGTAAGAAAAAGACTTGTTGAGCTTTCCAAGGACACCCCTTTCCCCCCCCCAGTTTGCAGATAAAGCATTACATACAAAGTTTGGCCTTTCTTTTAGGAGAAGCATGATAGAAAACTGCACAGACTGATTCTTTACTTATGGGGCACACAGGTTTGATTCTATTTTGCTCTGGATTTAGCTTCTTTTTAGATAATATCTTAATAAGGAGTTATGGAGCTTCCTAGTTCATAAATATATTATCTGCTTTCCAAAGCTGATGTTAGAAACGATCAATGTAATGTAATCACTAGGCTCACCAATGCAAAGAAAAGATTTGTTCGATGTCAAAATGTGCTTTAGTTTTCTTTTGACTTTAGGGAGGGGGATCAAGACTTGGCATTCAACAGCCTACAGCCATCTTCGCAAATTAACTTGCCATTTGTTATTGTAGATGGAAAATTAAACCTACAAGTCCAACAGGTCAAGAGCCATAAGCTTAAACAGAGGAAAACAGCAGCACAATTACAGGGAACAACATACCATACAAAACAGCCCCAAAGCTGAGGGGGTGTTTTAGAATATCATAACCTTGCGCATCTTTCTTCACAAGGTCCCAATAGGAGACGCGTGTGTGCACGCTTGTGTGTGTGCTCGTCTGTGCATTTCCAACCGAGATCAGTACTTGAGTCTCCAAGTAAGTGCAAAAAGGAGAATTTTCCAGTTTGCATCCTCTGGCAAATGCAATTTCCCTCCCAACACACATTAAATTCATTTAGCCTAGTGCATTTTTAATAGACATTATTCATCTATTACCTTAATGAGCTTGTGGTGAAAGCATATTGCCTCCCAATTTTAACAAAAGCAGTCTAATATTGCTGCAGCTTTTTCCCCTTCTGCCTTCTAAGGCAGCAGCACGGAGGGGGGAAGGAAAAAAAGCTATAGAGACAGATAAGGTTTTTATTCTGAGTCACAACACTACATTAAGAATAAAACCTTCCACTTAAACACTTAAATGAAAACATCGAGAAACTAATTTACCATTTGTAACCACATGATTTAAGTAGGAGCAGCTTTAATTTTCTTCCCATTTTCCTCATATTCAATGTGAGCCCACATTAGATTTCACTGGCTCAAATCACAACACTTAAAGCCACTTTCATTTTCTTTTTGATTAAATAATTGAAATTCCTGTCACTGCCTGCACTTTACTAGCACACAAATTTTATGTGTAAAGATAAATACTCTTTTTTTCTCCCTTCCCTGCTCGTGGGCTTTTTTTTCCCTCTGTTTTTTTTTACCCTTTTTTTCCTCAGTTTAATCTTAAAAGCAGGAAAGGTTTAGTTTATTGATGGTTCCATAAAATGGATCAGTGTGCCATTCACCTATTTCGTGGAATTATACCGCTCCCATTAAGTGATTGTTTGGAGAAATTATGGAAAGCCATCTTCTCTAATTTAGCTGTCATCGTGGTAAGGTTATTGCTATCCAATCCTAAAAGGACAGGAAGCCCAGTTACTCGTGTGCTCTTCCCTCTCCCACACACACATCCATTAATGTCTGAAGCCTTGATTTTTATTGAAGTATTTGTTTCAATTAGGGTAACAAGTCTTACTAATGCTCCCTAATAAGTTACTCTGACAAAATTCAAGCCACTTCCCATCACGGTGATGTGAAGGGCCTGGTCAATATGCAGCATCAATTGGCAGTGCCTGTAATGAGCAGTGGATTCAAACACAGCTCCCAGCTCAATGGAGAAACACACAAGAGTCAAGAGTCACTTCTAGCACATCTTTCAGGGCTGCAGCAAAGCCCAGCTCCATTTCTTTCACTTTCCACCCTAAACTGTGGGAGAGAATTAGCACCTTTTAAAAGCCTCTAATGGATCCTACCTAGCAGAGAGCGCACTGAAGAGGATGGTGGCAGCTTGCTGTCTTCATCCCATGTGGTCTTAGGACATGAGGGTGGACAGTTGCCACATCCCCTGGGGACAGGGAGGTACTCAAACAAGGCAGCTTCATGAGCATTGGGCTTCAATATCATTTCTGGCTTAGGCATTGGAGCAAGCAACCCTGCATAAGCTTTGGTCTTAGTCCTCTGAAGGATGGAAGGCTCTAACATGATTTACAAGGGTGTCTCTGCAGCAGTTACAAATGAAGGCAGAAATTAGAGTGCAAGTCTAAATCGAACCACATTACAAGACCTGCAAAGATTAGGGTAACAAAACTGCCTTGCAAATAGCTTTGTACTAAGTAGGATCAACTGCCAGCTCAAGAGCTCTCCTCATCCGTCTACGTGCCCCAAACATACCCTAGACATCCCACCTGGAAAGGGATGGGCCTGAACTCCTCTCCAATTCCTGCTTCTATAATCGCCATGGTGTTTAGATGCTCTTTATCAGCAACGCCATCCTAATCACAAGTTTCATTCCGCAGCACACAGCAACTCCTATTTTCTTAGACGGAAAAGTCAGGCTACGTTTACAGTTCCCCCAGAATAGCAATTTCTGCTGGCCTCATACCCTCTCCAAAGCAGTGATAGCTTTGAATTCTGTATAGAGTGCTCTGAGAGCTTCAGATGGTGTCTGCAGTTTCTAACTGCTTTTGCTGAGCCAGAGACTGCCTTTTTCTGCCTCTGCCAGCCTGGTCAAGCTTGTTGCACACACTGTAAGGGAAAATGATAAAGGTGGCTTTAATTTTCATACATGTCAGCCCATTCCACACCATTTAGAAGCTAACGAAAAAGGAAAACCAAGCTTCCAGAGGGAAATTTGCCACCAGCATTTGCAAGTTAGGTCCAGAAGTTAGGGACCTTTCTGTGAATAAGGCAATACAATAGGTCAGCCACAGCTTTTAATGCTGAAAGGAGGCCCAAGAAACAGAAGAAAAACATCTTTGTGATTGCCCCTCCCTTCCCCTCTAACTATTCACCCTGGAGGACATTGTTAACATATAATAACTGAGCATGTCAGAATCAATTAGGCAACTCATAATAAAGCAGATGCTGCTATTGTGAAGACGATGCAGTGGAAGTATGGGTATAGGAAGGCGCTCAGTGCAGCCTGGGTTAAGCAGATATGATGCTAATTGAATTCTTGCTGGCAATTTTTCACCCCTAAATGAACAAGAAAGAGAGGAATCTTAGAGTCTCATCTGTTTAGCTTGTGAACAGGGAAATGTTTTCAAGCCCAGTAAATGAGCAACCTAATCCACAGGGATGTTAGCAGGAGGGGGCTCTTTAAACACCCCAAACCTCACTATGTTCAGCGTGGGTTGTGCCTGCTCCCACCACACCAGCAGGGATCAGGGAGTCTGGTATTTCATTTAACCTTAAGGAAACTGAGCATCCTGGCAGTTTTTCCTTGTCCAGAGGCTGGATATCCCACACAAGTGGGCTTTTCACGCTGCCTTTACCACATCAGCCTATCACCAGCTCCAGGGCACTTCCAGAGCTCTAAGGAGGCTCTGGGGTCACAGATATTGCAATACAAACAGAAGGACTGAATTAGAGCCTGAGCACCTGAACTAAAGACTACTCCTCTCCATGCCTCTTCATTGCTAAACCTCCACCTATAAACCTGCCTCTTAAAACTTGCCCTTTTCCTTGGTAAGACTCAGCTTCAATGCTTGGTGTTTAAACCTATTCAGATGCTCCCTAAGCAGCCCTTGAACACCAAGCAGATGGAGATACCTGCTGGGCAGGAAAGCACCAAGACCCCATGCCCTCCTCAGTGGTGTTCAGCCTTCTCCAGGCCCAGAAAAGAGAAACAAGACCTTTCCCTGGAAGTTTAGATGCTGTTTTCCAGGTTAAGCCTCACTAAAGTGAAGGTGACTCCTGGGTTTTCACATGGATTGAAACCCAAATTCCAGGGTTAAACCTGCTGGATATGATTTTTTTGGCTAACAACCTTGCTTTTATTACTACTGGCACAAAAGAAGTGATTTCTCGTCCACCTCATAGTTATCAATAAGTAATTAAGTCTCTTCTAGTAAGTCTATGCCAAGAAGGCCTTTTAAATTAGAATATTTTCCATTTGATTTTGTTAGCTGCTAAATGAAGATCAGGGAAAAATAGGCTAATTGCAGCTATCCTAATTAAGTTCCTACAATAACCCATAATTACACCTCTATTTATCACCTTTGTGCTGGACACTTTAACCTGTTGTGCTTTGTAATTAGGATGTCTGTGGCAGGGGCTGCAAGCTACCATCTCTCCCCTGCTCCAGATAGTTTTGATTGCAAGTGTGGAAACAAACTCTGTGTCTGTGAAACTGTAATTGGGGTAATCTATGAGGCTTCCTTAGAAGCACTAAACCTGGGTCAGAGATGGGCTGGGCTTAAGCACACGAGGTGAATCTAAGTGTATTTTGTTGAAGACAGATTGTGCCATTACTGCTGAGCAGCACTAACATGGTCTTTTTGGAGGGCAGAGAGGAGCCAGAGTTGAATTTCAGATCACCAGTGTTCCAATAACAAACTGTTGTCTCCTAATAAAAGCACACTCGTCTCAAATTGGGGGGGGACTGTCAGTCCTTTTCGGATAAAGTTCTACATAAGCCCCACAATCAAAGCTTCAGCAGAACCAAATCAGTGCCACAGTGTTTATCAGTTGTGAAGAATCATAGAATAGCTAGTGTTGGAAAGGACCTTAAGATAATCTGGTTCTAAGCCCCCTGCCATAGGGCAGGGACACCTCACACTAAACCATACCACCCAAGACTCCATCCAACCTAGCACTGAAACAAGAAGTTTATAGTCAGGCACACACAAAAAAGTGAAGAAAAAGGAGGGGATGTGATCTTTGCACCAAACAACACTGCCTTTATGGGAATACTCAGGGGAAGGAAAGAAGAAATTTGTTAAATCACATCATTTTACTGCTCTGAAATAAAGGGCACCCAGCACTGCCCACACTTACGAGGCCATTCAGAGCTGATTTATTGCTTGAGACCACAGAGACAAAATCAAGCCATTACAACCTTTTAAAAGCTTTCTTGCAACAAACTAAAAATATCCATTGCTCACAGATGCAAGCTGTCAATAAGGAATTTAAGAACTCAGTATGGAGTGTGGTAAGAGTGCAAAGTCTTGATAAACATCTCAAATTGGGTCTTACTCAGTGGGAAACAAGTAGTTTATAGTGGTAATTGTAAAGGGCATTTTACATGGAATCAATTAAATGAAAATCTTTTAAACCCTTTTTAAAAGGAGACCTTTTTAAGTTAACAGGTGATTTTAATTGGAACCATGGGACTTGCATCCCGGGAGGTGGGTTGGGTCTTTTTGTTGAGGTTTTCTTTTTGGAAGCATTCAATATAGAGGAAAATCGATACACTTCCATCAGCGTTGGAACTCCTAGAGTCTTGCAAGTTGAATAATGAAACTAAGCAAGGAATTACAGTTCCCTCTGGTTGTGCGAGGCCTTGACAAGCAATTAAGTATGTCTCCATCATAACTCCTTACTTCTGAAGGATGTAGGAGAGTTTATCAAGACTCAGTTACCTTGGGGTAATTATTATTGGTCAGAATCCTCTGCCATAATGTTCTGTAAAAGCAGACATTTTGAGAGATAGCTTACCTTTAGAGACATCAAACATCCCAGCTGACACAAGCAAAAGCAGAGATTGCATGTGAGCAGCATTTTACTTTCAAATTCCTTTCCTTACTTCCTCACAACCATAAAGGATGCTGTGCAGAATTATCATAAAGGATGCTGTGCAGAACTACCAGCAGCAGGCAATGCCTATGAGCCCATAGGACTAAACACCACGAGCAAAAACCCTTCCTTCCAAAGTGAATGACACTTTCAGCAGTTGCCTTTTAGAGCTGGTGAATTCCTTTGCTTACCATTGCTCTGTACTCCATCAAATCTAGCACTGTTTGCCCTGCAAAGCTGCAAGATGTGATCCAAAACCACCTGAAACACCAACCTGGGAGGAGGGTAGGGAAAATCAGGGAAAGGAATAACAGGCTTGGAAGCTGTTCCCTGTGTGGAGCCCTGGAGGCAGATACTAGCTGGGTTAACATGTGGATCCCTTCTTCCTTGCAAATAAAGAGACTCATCACCTAATGGTCAAAGGGAAACGTCTAGTGGATCTAATCCCAACAAGGATAGATGAGATCCAGGGGCAGATGGGGAGCTCCTGGAAGGGGAGGAAAGCTTGCAGACCTGCCAAGAGGGTAAAACAAGGGTGGCAGAAAAGGCAACAAATGCATCACAGAACCTACCTGTGGATTCTTCGCTACCAGTTCAACCAGTGCTCATCCCTTCGACAAGGGATGCTAAGTCTTTGACAGTGCTCCCTTTTGCTAGTGTTAAACAACTACTGCCTGTGAATTGAAACATGCCCATTAGAGCTCCAGCAGAAGAGCATTCCCAGAGGAGTACACAGAGGGAGAGAGCAAGGGCAGCCCAGCTTGCCCAGCAGACCTGGCCCCCTTCACACTGCAGGAGTGTCAGCAGCTCCTGGGATCTTACTGTGATCTTTGCAAGAGACAGTGTGTGCTCCTTAAAGCAACCCTGGAGTTACATCTTCAACACATAAAAACGTGCCAGCCTCTAAAAGAAACATTCAGGCCCCTTAGGGGTGGAAAAAAGCCCGTAGAAATGGGCTGGCTCGATGCTGGGAGGAGTTCAAGGAGGCACGACACTGGGGATGGAGCATCCCAGCATCTCTCCCGTGGTTCCATCCATTCACAGGTTCCATCCTTCCCTGAACTGTAGGATTAAGAGGCCAGCAAGGTTGAAGGCGTTAGGCATTGCCATGAGTTTATATGTTCAGCTCACAGGAAACATGAAAGCCCCTGTAAGCACTGAAACACCACCTATCTGCTGCCTGTTTGACTGACTATCTGGGTAGCTTTGTAACCCTCCTGCCCTTCCCTAACCCTGCAGTGGTTTTCTAGTACTAACACATATAGTATTCCCAAACTGATGGGTGACGGAGCAGCTCCAAAAAAGCCAGCAATGCCTTCTGGGGGGAAACTGAGGCACAGCCAGTGAATCCCTGCACGGAGGGGATGATGCAGCAATCCAGCCTCCACATCCTCAGCATCGTGCTCACTCTTCCTCCGTGGAATTGATGTGCTTCTGCCGTGCACTAAGTGATTAGTCTGTGGCTTCGCTGAGTGTAAAGTTATGGAGGGAGAGATCCAATCACAGGAACAACTCCAGTTGTGCTATAGGCCTATTTGAAAGGGTAAGTGTTCCGCATTTTTTTTCATGCCTGCAACAATCTAGACAAATAGGCTTTTAAATTAAGCAGTGATTTGGAATATAAGTGAGTGCATTTAAGCTGCTAAGAGATGGAAAGATCCTAATGGCTGAAATATTTGTCATATCACAAATAAACTGGCTGTATCGGGAGCTACTAATATAACTAATTTTTACCAAATCCTTCTCTGCTCTGTGCTAGAAAATGAGGTCAGCATAGGTTGAGGCAACATAAAATGAGCAGCTGCCAGAAGGCAGCACAGAATACTGATAACGGACTCTGCAGAAACTCCATCGCCTGCCCATGGAAGAAAGGAATCAGTTTGTTCAAATTAAGATATAGCTTTCCCAGAGCATCCAGGCTTTTAATGAAAAGGTGCCAATGACTAGAGGCTTTCAATGGAGCCAGAATACAAATGCATGCCCAGATACTTCCTCAAAGCCTCTCGAGTCCGGGGTTCATCCGGTTTTACCCATGTATCAATCGTGAGGTCTGGGTGATGTCTGAAAGGCACCGGGGTGTGAGAGAGGGCAGGAGGGGTCCCGGGATAGCCAATGAGATTTCTGCAATTCCTTTGGTTCCTATGGGGCTTTTCAGTTAAAGACTGAACCCTGACTTCATCTGCCGCTCACAAGGAGGAATTTAGGAACAGCCAGGAACAGCTCTTGCACCTTTAGAGGTTCAGGAACCAAGAGCAGCCCCCCAAAACCACCTCATTTCTGCCATGCCCCTGTGCTATCCTGTAATAGAAGATGCTCTAAGCTGCCATGTCAAGGATAACACACCCTGGGAAGAGAGGCAAATGCTCTGTGTCAGAAGATGCAGCAACAGACTGTGTTTTGCCTATCATGCTTTTAAGTGTGCCTCAAACATTTGGGATCAAGTAGGATGCAGTCATACTGCGGTTATATGAGAAAAACAACATGACTGTTCTCATTCTCTTTAAAATCCACCAAGAACACTTTGGAAGAGGAATTTCTTGCCTCCTTTACAGGCATTAACGCCTGACTTTGAATAAGGGGAGGGTTTTGGTCATAATAACTGGTTCTTTTAATCCCTAAACCCCAAATTGATCAAATGGGAAACTGAGGCACAAAATGTCATCTATAAACTGAGTGTCTTTACTGTGGCAGTCTAGGAGTGACACCACCATAGCAAAAACAGCTCAGAGAGGGGACCAGACATCCAGTTATCATTTGGGATGACCTGTTAAGGCAGGTTCACTCACATATAAACCCATCTACTTGCGCCATGAGAGAGCCGCTCTCCTGGGATCAATACACAAGAGAGCTTAGGCACGGGAACAGCAACCACTTGGGAGCATCGGCCAATTTAAGGAAAATAAGATCAACATGGATTAGCAATAAAACTTAAAGCTTGACACATTTCCTAAATGGAATGGTACAAGGGTTCATATTTGATAACCATTAAATGGTTTAATGAAACAATTATAACCCAGACTCCTGAGCCCGGCCATAATCAATAACTATGAGCTCTAAGCAACAGCATGATCCGAGTTCTGCCATTTTCACAGTGCTCCCCAGCAGGCAGAGTGTGCGACTATAAATGCAATTGACAGTAAAGTTGCATTAAAACATCCCCATCAAGGGCAATAATAGATTAAAGACTACTGAGGCGCTGCAGTTGGCTGGTCAATATGCTTTATTTTCTGCATCACCCCCAATTTTGCCACCCTCCTGTATACTATTAGTGGGAGTCGATTTGCTGTCAATGAGTAGCCCTGGCAAAAGATGCATTAATGCACGCTCACAAAAGCAGTGTGCATGGCATTATCACTTCACTCACTTTCAAATTACAGCCTAATGCTGTCTCCCGGCAGCTTGTGGCACGTTAACACTATGTGCGATTTGTTGGTATCGGGCTAAATATTTCATGTCTAAAGATTTCATCAGAGATTTGATGACAGAAATAAACTACCATCCAGTGGGAAATCATTCCCAAGAACAGAATTCGGCATTGCTGAAACATCGACAGAAAAGGGATGATGATGATGTGGGACAGTGGAAGAAGCATGAGGAGGACTGAGCAGAGGGCTGCTGAGGACCCATTTGCCTGCTAACTAAAAGCAGTGTTATTAATCAATCCAGAAGCGATTGGATGTCACTTGCTTCCAGATACCAGGCTTAGGTGCTGTTGCTGCTTCTAAATGGCAAAGAATTCCCCATGATAAATGAAAAACAAGCAGTAACGGCCAGAGGTTTGCTCTATCTTCTCTCAAAGCTCATAAACCAGCCTGTACCACATCTGTCTGTGCATCCCTCTACCACAGGTTGTATTACCCTTTAGCGGAAACGGCCTTGAAGGCATTGCTGATCTGAGGTAGAGGGCCTGGCTGCCTTGCTGCTAGTGAAAGCCTTTAATGGGTGCACAGCTCAAAGGCAGCACACCTATTAATCCTTCCTTTCTCAAGGCCCCAGGACCTCTGCATTGACTGCCTCCTCCAGCAAGCCCTCCTGCCTTTCAGCAGGCACTTGACCTGAGAGCGGAGACAAGCACTGAGGCTCCGTGTGAGCAGGCTGTGTGCTCTCCTGGGTTAGCTGCATTTACCTTTACAGCAAACCCTCCTATAACTCACAGCCTTGATTCCTGTCCTTTCCTTATACCCAGCTGTTGAAACCCAGCTCTTGCTTTTCCGGATGTGTATTTACCCTTTATTCCTGTGTGGGTCCCTAAGGAATATTTGGGAGAGTTAACAGCACCTTTGCATTTGTTGGGGTTAAGGAGTTCCCTCTTCTCCAAGGGAGGAAAGTCAAGCACAGCTTGGTTAATGATCCTTAAGGCAGATTATAAACCTGGGTTTACTTGCAAAACATGAATGTTTAACCCAACAAACTGTTTCTCAGTAATGCTTTCTTCTTCAATAAACTGTGAGAGCGTCTTCAAAGCTCTTTTCCTTTGCATTCTGCAGCATGTGTAGGAAATAAACCAAGTCTGACTCCAAGAGCACACACAGGTTTCCCTCCCTCAGTAGCAGCCACTGAGTGCAAAACCAATCTCCAAGCCTCAAACTTAAGCTGCATACCTCTATCCGGTGGTATCAAAACCTAAATGCATTCTGCAACTCTCACAAACACACAGAGAAATTTGGTAATACTCCAAGGTGGGAGCTTTCACAGGGGCAAACCAGTAACATATTCCTTGCCTGTTCTATTAAACAGCCTCAGAGCTCTTTATCTCTGAAAACAGACACCAGAACACACAGAAAAGGAAAAGAAGATTTAATTCTCCTTAGTGAAGGCACTCCAAAAGGGGTCAGCAGTGTCCAAGCAGGCTTCTGAGCTTGTAAACCAAACCCTTAAGCTAATCCCTGCCTTCGTAACAGGCTGTGCAGCGTGTGTGTTACCTGCAAGGGTTCCTCCTTATCACATTAAAATCCTGCAGCTTTGGAAGAAAACAAGATCCTCAAGAGATGCACACAGTAAAGGCATACAGATGTTACCTGCATTTGTGTCTTTGCCTGTTCTTGCACCCAGGGCAGCAGCGTTACGAGCACACAGCAGACAATCATAAAAGCTACACAGCTGATGGCCCTTATAATGGACCTCATCAGGTAACCTGCTGCCCAACCTGTGTTAACTAATAAAACTTGTAACAGAAAATCAGTTTCTTTAAAAATTCTTTATAAAATTTCCTCGTTTTCTAACAAATAAATAGGAAAAATATTAATTCAAGCTATGTATGGAGTTAAATGCCATAACCATTTCTGGGGGGATTTAAGGCTCCTGGAAGGGGGCAACCAACAGAAAAGTAGCTCTGTGCCATTGGGTGGTCAGGTGCTGCCACCCGGTGGCCCAACACTGCCAGCACCGCAGGTGCCACAGCCCTATCATTGTTAGAACAGGCACCTGCAACGCATTGTGACAGCAAAGCAAGCACACTGCGCCCTAAGGGAAGGACCAGTCGAACAGCAGGGCTCGGCATCAGCCACCGGCAGCGTTCCTCAGGGCTCTGCTCTATCCAGAGCCTGCATCATTAACTGGATGCTGGATTCTAAAGGTGCTGATGATGCCACACCTGGAAATGCCACTAACACTCTGGTAAAACAGGGGATTATCCCAATGAAGGGGTGTGGGGAGGGAAGGGTTGATCTTTCACTAGGACCTAGTGACGCAACAGATGAGAGGTTCAGGGCAGCACCAGGAAAGGTTCAGACTGGATAGAAGGAAGCATTTCAAACTCTGGAACAGGCTTCCTAAAGAGGGGTTTATGTCCCACACCTGTCAATGCCTTTAACAATCACATCCAAGCCCCTTCCAACTGAAATGCTCTATTCCAGTGATTATTTTTACAGCCTGCAATCATGACCTAATGAAAACTGACAGTCCATGGCACAAAATCTCCAGTGGGAGCACCACTGGTGCGGTTAAGAGGCTGGAAAGTAAAATGTACTGCAGCACAAAGAAGCTCCTGCAGCTTGCAGTTTCATTCTCTGGATTCTGGACTATGTCTACATTAAGTATGTGAACAACACCCTCCTGCTGTAAGGATATGCAAAGCATTTTAATGCTCTCAGCTGCTCTGGTCTGCATTCCAGCAGCCCTGTAAATCCATCCAACCAGGGAAAACCCGCTTTTCACAGTAAGATGAGGACCAAGCTACCAGAGAATCATTTTCCCTTTTGGTTAAGCACTGTTAACAAAAGAAATGAAAATCCCTAAATTCCTCAGTGCTGAGGAAGAACTTGCTCAGAGTACTACAACCTGAAATATCCAGATAAAGAATACCCAGCACCTAATCACTGCATATTCTGAATATAGAATGTATTAAGAATGTATAGAATTTGCACTGTATTGCCTTGGGCATTACACACTAGACTCAGGACTTAATGAAATTACCACTCCACTAGAGTAGTACCACTGTTGTTACACAGAGCACAATATATGTACTAATTATACTGTAACTAATAACAGAATAGTTATTATCCTTCAAGACTGCCCAAAGCCAAATCCAAGCAGCAACTTCATTAAATGAAGAGCCACCCCAAAACTTGCCTTCCCTCAGGGGAGAAACCTTTAGCTGATTGAAGGGTTCCAGGTCCAAAGGACTATTAACCAGTCTGTTTTACACCCAATGTTAGGGACAGTGCGGGTATTACATACTGAGTAATGAGCTCTGCAAGTTGTCTAGAAAGAGGGCAGTTACCAATGCTTTGTGTCATGTCCTCTTTATTACAGAAAAGGTGCTCTGTGTGGCTGGTGGCTCTGTACTTCAAAGAATGAACTGGTTACAAACCACTAAGCCCCTTTTCATTATAGCAGGAGCTATGTAGCAAAACCAGCCCTGCACCTGCCATTAGAATTATGTACCTGGAGACAGAGGGAAGGGGTTAAGAAACCAAGGGGTTAAAAAGCTGCTGGGGCTCCAGGCAACAACTCCTACAAATTCTTTATTCACCATCAAGTGTATTTATTCTTTTCACACTGGTCAGGATGTACAAAAAGTGATGACAGAAACATTGTGATGCCCATTAAATAGTTTTTATTCTTTAGGACATGAATTGCATTTCCACTTGTTTACAGTAAAGTGCAATGATCTTCATCTCCGCTCCTGCGCACATGTTCAAGTATTTAAAATGCCCAGAAAATTTTAACATCTTTTAGGTTTTTATTTTTACAGCAGCTCAGTTATGGAGTTTTAAGTCTGGCAAAATAAACCCAGATGTGACTACACGTTTGGGTCCTTCAAGCTAACCCCCAACCTGGGGATTCCTCCAATACTAACTGCTAGTGGAATGCAGCTCCCAGCATCTTTAGTCTACCTCCTCGATGGTTGGTCCAGAGGAAGCTCCACCAGATGGAGGAGCTCCACCACCAGGGAATCCACCAGGCATCCCACCAGGCATTCCTCCCGCACTCTGGTACAGCTTGGTGATGATGGGGTTGCAGACCTTCTCCAGCTCTTTCTGCTGGTGCTCGAACTCCTCCTTCTCAGCAGTCTGTAAAGGACAAAAACCAGCTCAGTTAGCTGTTGCTCTCATTTCCCAAATACAGCCCAGAAGCTAACATCACTAACCTGGCTTACGCATTTCAAGAGACCCACTAATCTAGATGCAACAACATTTCTGCTGTATCTACTGATTTACGACTCCCTCATCTCACTCCAGGAGCTTACACTGCCCTTGCAGTAATAGGACCTCATTTAAAGCTAAATAAATATAGACTGTAAAGCTACAGCTATGCCTCTGTGAATTAGGAAGAACTGAAAACTGTATGCTTGCAAGCTGCGGTCGCTCAGACATCCAAGGAAGGTACTTGAACCAACACAAGTCTTTCGACTTCTGGTGGAAACTACGAATGGCTTTGGAATCACTTTCATCACAGCAACCAGCTCTCCTCCAGCCTCCCGAGTTTTCTTGGTAGCTCGTGAAAAAACTGACCGAACATGGAATACAACATACCTGGTTCTTGTCCAGCCAGTTGATGATTTCATTGCATTTGTCCAGGATTTTCTGCTTGTCCTCATCAGAGATCTTGCCCTGGAGCTTCTCATCTTCAACAGTAGCTTTCATGTTGAACGCGTAAGACTCCAGGGAGTTCTTAGAAGACACTTTGTCACGCTGTTTCTCATCTTCTGCTTTGTATTTCTCTGCTTCCTGAACCATGCGCTCGATGTCTTCCTTGCTCAGCCGGCCTGCACAACACAGCAGCATTTGAGATCCAAGTTTTACAGTCAACTACTGTTAGTGAAGGACTGATTACAGCACCTTCCCACCCTCAGAAACAGATGCACTTACCCTTGTCATTTGTGATTGTGATCTTGTTCTCCTTGCCAGTGCTCTTATCCACAGCAGACACGTTCAGGATGCCATTGGCATCAATATCAAAGGTTACTTCAATCTGAGGTACACCTCTGGGAGCAGGGGGGATACCAGTCAGCTCAAACTTGCCCAGCAAGTTGTTGTCTTTAGTCATAGCACGTTCACCTTCATATACCTAGCAAGAAGAAATTAAATTGCAAGTTTTGACCACACAGTATTATGATATTGTGTTCTCATAATGATTTTATCCTGAAGTGACATGGTCGCTCAGACATCCAAGGAAGGTACTTGGACCAACATAAGTCTTTCGACTTCTGGTGGAAACTACGAATGGCTTTGGAATCACTTTCATCACAGCAACCAGGTTATTTACTTTAACAAATTGCAACACATCACCTCCAGCCCAAAATTTACCTTCCTGAAGCACTGACAGAGGCTTGTAATTATGTGTTACCAGTTCACCCCAGTGTTGCTTGCCTACCTGGATCAGCACACCAGGCTGGTTGTCAGAGTAAGTGGTGAATGTCTGAGTCTGCTTGGTGGGGATGGTGGTGTTCCGTTTAATCAGGACTGTCATGACACCTCCAGCAGTCTCAATACCAAGAGACAGAGGAGTCACATCCAACAGCAGCAGATCCTGGACATTCTCAGACTTGTCTCCAGACAGAATAGCAGCCTGCACAGCTGGGGGGAGAGAAAACAAACCATATTAAGAGACCTGCACCATATACCTTGCCCACCCACAGGTAAGCCCACGGCTCGCTCAGACATCCAAGGAAGGTTTTGGCCATCATTAGTAGACTTCTGGTGGAAACTACGAATGGCTTTGGAACCTGATTCATCATCGCAAGTCAATTTTAAGCTTCTCACTGCTTTGAAAAGCTTTCCTAATTCAGGTGGAGAACCAGAGCCTATACCAGTACTGCTCTGTGACTTTAGTTCAGCTAGCACTGACCCTAACATCACCATCCAGCAGTTTTAGCACACTTGTCATTACCTGCACCATAAGCCACAGCTTCATCAGGATTGATGCTCTTGTTCAGCTCTTTGCCATTGAAGAAATCCTGCAGCAGTTTCTGAATCTTTGGGATACGAGTAGAGCCACCAACCAGCACAATGTCATGGATCTGGGACTTGTCCAGCTTGGCATCCCGCAGAGCCTTCTCCACTGGATCCAGGGTTCCACGGAAGAGGTCAGCATTCAGCTCTTCAAAGCGAGCTCTAGTGATGGATGTGTAGAAGTCAATGCCCTCATACAGAGAGTCAATTTCAATACTGGCCTGCGTGCTAGAGGACAGAGTACGCTTGGCACGCTCACACGCAGTGCGGAGCCGACGAACTGCTCGCTTGTTCTCACTGATGTCCTTCTTGTGCTTGCGCTTGAACTCTGCAATGAAGTGGTTGACCATGCGGTTGTCGAAGTCTTCTCCACCCAAGTGGGTGTCACCTGCAGTGGATTTCACCTCGAAGATACCATCTTCAATAGTCAGAATGGACACATCAAAGGTGCCACCTCCAAGATCGAAGATGAGAACATTCCTCTCAGCACCAACCTGAAAAAGACATCAATTTTCACAATGCAGTTCCATTTCCTACCACTAGCTTAGCAAGTCTGCTAAGAGAACATCATAAACAGTCACTGCTCCACAAATATACCTTCTTGTCCAGACCATAGGCTATTGCAGCAGCTGTTGGCTCATTGATAATTCTGAGGACATTGAGCCCTGCAATGGTTCCAGCATCTTTTGTAGCCTGACGCTGAGAGTCATTGAAATAGGCTGGGACAGTCACTACGGCATTGGTGACAGTCTATAAAAGAAACAAGCAAAGAAGTTATGCAGCTTTACCACTCAGACATGCACAATAATTACCTTCCAGTGATGCCCTAAACTCACCTTCCCAAGGTAGGCTTCTGCAATTTCCTTCATTTTGGTTAAAACCATGGAAGAAATTTCTTCTGGGTAGAAGCTCTTTGTCTCGCCTTTGTATTCCACCTGCACTTTTGGTCTGCCAGCATCATTCACCACAGTGAAGGGCCAGTGCTTCATATCAGACTGGACAACAGAATCATCAAATCGACGTCCAATCAACCGTTTTGCATCTGGAAAAGGACAGTTGGCCATATTAAAAACGTTCATCTGCAACAGTAATTGCTACTGTCCTGTGAAGACCTAGCTGTCACGTTTCACCTCTTAGGTATGTGCAAGCTCATCAGTATCACACAGCTACCACAGAAACGTTACAAGTGCTGTACCATAAACCACAGTGCAGTCTAAGAATCAGACCAAGACACTTAGTCAAGGCCACTTAACACTGAATGCCAAGAACAACCTGCAGTACCAAGATTAACTGGAAGGCACATACTTTCAGTTAAGCTTTCAGCAAATACTACCAGTAATGCAGCTGTATTATTCAGACTAAAAACAAATAAAAACATTTTAACTGCCTTAAGAGAATGCTTTAATCCTGCTGTTATTTCTTGTAACCAGGGACTGTCTACCATCACCATACTAAACTTCGGTATATGAAATACAGAAATCTTACCAAACACTGTATTGGTTGGATTCATAGCAACTTGGTTCTTTGCAGCATCACCGATCAACCTCTCTGTGTCCGTAAAGGCCACGTAGCTTGGAGTGGTCCGGTTACCCTGATCGTTGGCAATGATTTCCACCTTCCCATGCTGGAATACACCAACACAGGAGTAGGTGGTGCCAAGATCGATTCCGACAGCTGGCCCCTTCGACATTTTGTCTGTAATGAAAACGCAAAAGGGGATTAATGCTTAGAACAAATCAAACTGAAGTGGTTCAATGCTGTTATGCCACATGTAAATGCATTTAATAGCTCCACCGCTTGGCGTCCGGCCGCCATACTGCCCGAGCACGATCACGTGGTCAACCACAGTACCCAGGACTACACCTCCCATCATGCACCGCGCCGGGCTATCACGTGGCCTCCTGCCAGACATCTTACATGGCGTCCGCGCCGGTCCGTGTGCGCTGGCACAGCCCCAGCACCGCTGCGGCACCAACCCTCCCCCCCCTCCACCGGCCCACAGCCAACACATGGCGGTGCTGCAGCCTTTCTCTCTTCTCCATCCGCCCTCCCAGACCCCCGGCAGTACAAACCCCAGCATGCTCACTCGCTCCTTGACACAGCCCCACCTCTCCGCCCGCCCGCACAGCCCCGGGCGTGCCCAGCGGGAAGCAACATGGGCGCCAAGTCACCTCTATCTCCCTACCCCCACCCCGCTGATTATTAAGTCGTATAACTAAAAAATGAAAAAAAGCCACTCTCAGGGCGGCCTTACGGGGAAAAAAAAAGAAAATGGCAGTTACGCACAAAGCTTTGCACAGCCACTGCCGCACCATATGGAGAAGGAGAAAACCCACCACAGCAACGTTTTAAATGCATTCACCCTCAACCCAGCCCCACCACCCGCGGCAGGAGCGCCGTAAGCATGTCCACCCGCTCTACCCAAACCACCAGGCCCCGTTACCTGCGCGGCACACACAGGCCCAGGCACAAAGAAGAGATGTAAAGCCGGCACCGTTGCAGCTCAATGAGACCGTTCCGTACCCACCCCGCAGCCTTTAATACCAGCTGAGAACCTTCCAGAAGCGCCTGCCCCTTCGCTGCACTCCAGCCAATCCGCTCGCGTACCCCGTCACCCTCTCCGCCAATGGGAGCCAGCGCCCTCCGTGACGCAGCAGGAAGGGGGCGTGCCCGCCGGCCGGCCGGTATTCTCGAACCTTCATGCGCCTTCCCCTTCTTCCTTTCCCCCCCCCCTCCGCCCGCAATGGGAGGGGGGCGGAGCTTCGCGAGCGCGGGAGCCAACGGCAGCCTCCCGGGGTATGACGACACCGGCGAGCGTAGGAGGCCGGGGGGCTCGTTTGCATATTTGGCGCGAGAAGGGGAAGGTTCCACCGGGGTGGGTTCGGCCAATCGGGTCGTGGGGATGGCGGGGTCATTTCCATAGAGGGCGCGGGAAGGGGGAGCGGCGCGGCAAAAAATGGTGGCGGTGTTCCCCGTCCGCTTCCAAATTCCCATCTTTATCCCTATTCCCCTTCCTATGCCTATCGCATCGAGCGGGTGGGCTCAGTGCTCCCGGGCGCTCCGAGCTGCTGTCAGCAGCGCTGTGCCGGTGCAGCGCCGCACAACCATGTCCGGTTGAGCACCATTAGCGACAGGCAGATCGAATCCAGCCGGCAAAGAGTCGGAGCAAGGCTGGAGATGTAAAGGGCTTATCCCGGGGCACAGCACTGGGGATCGCCCTCTGCCCCCAGAGGAATGACGGTGTTTCTCATTCCCATGGTTGCAGCTGATTGCCTGTCGCTTCCCATAGGCTTCTTGCAGCCGCTGCTTCAGTAATCTCTGTATTATCTCTGAATAATCCATAGCAGCAGCATGGATCTTCCTTGTTCGCTTTAAAAAGGCAAAAGGCACCATTCTATAATTTCTCCCCCACCCTTGTTCTCAAATAGGCACAGAAAACCACGTCTGTGGGTTTAGAGCAGCATCAGTTTCCCCACAAAGCAGAACCCATCCTCCAAGCCCTACTTTTTAATCCATCCTAAAGTCTCCTTATCCATAATCGGCACTAATGCACCGAGCCGAGCTAAGGGACAAGGTGACACATGGTCAGTGCACGCTCTCACCATGAGTGACTCCATCAGAATGGAAACGGAGGCTCTGCACGGTGGAAAACTCCTCCTTGTCGTGGGGGGATCGAGTGAGCAGATTGACACTGCGGGCATTGCGCTGGTCTCAGCACCACAGGCTGAAAGCTGATCAGAGGTCAGACATCCCATAAGGTCAGGCTCCAAGAGGAGTGCTATCGGTTGCATTAAATGTTTACACAGCGTAAAACGCTGGGTGGAAAAGTCAAAGGGAGTCGCTGGGAGGAGGGCTATATACAACCATGCCCTGGGCAACCTATGGGAGCGTAGGCAGGGGGGAAAGGGCAAAGGAACTTCTATAACCAGGGGTAAGAACTGCATAGAAAAGCAATTCTGATGTGCTCAGGGCTGGCCTTAGGCAAAACCACTCCTGGTAACTGTTTAAAGTCCAATACTGGAGGTACGCACACTAACAACTGCTTAAAGCCTAACATTAGAGGCAAGGGGGGCACCACACCAAGGAATCTCTCCTTTCAGCTTATCCCGACCAAGTGACTGTTCATCCTCTGGAATACCTTGCTGTGTGCAAGCCTGCACCCGAATACAAATAGGCATCAATATCTCCTTCATAGCAACTCTGAGTGACCTCTAATAGCGAACATGATGCAGTTACCCAAGCTGGAAACCTGTTATCAGACCACTAACGTGCAGATTCTCACTGGCAAATGCCACCAGGCTCCTCTGGGTGCTCTGTCCCATGAGGAGTCACTCCTCTTCTTGCTCTGCCGTGTACAGGAACCTGAATCAGGACCTTTGGGTGACAACAGAAAGTATCATTTGGAGTTAGAATTTGGGTGGACAAGGTTAAAGACAGCAGAAGGAAAAGCTTCATATCATAGATCACTAACTGTTAAGGGCAGTCAATAGGAGCCCTCAACCCATATCTGACCAGGTACAGCATGCAGAGCATACTCCGCCCTGTCCAGAGTACAGGCTGCCATGCTGCATGGGAGATGCTTTAGGGATGCAGTGCTAACTTGCACTGAATACATCAATGCATCATACAGGAAGTCCCATGGGAGCCGTCCTGTTAGCAAGGGATTGCTTTTTGGTTCTATTACTTGAAGTCATGGGCAGGGTCTCAGCAGGACCTAAGAATAGTGCTACCTGCATCTTGAGATTAAATAGTGACATTTAGATATGCAGCCATCCTTCACCCAGCAGACTGATAGCAAGTGAAGGCAGCCTAAAACAACAGTGAGTCAGTGCAGGGAGGAGGGCAGTTTGACAAATGACTCATTATATTAGAAACTAAAGGCTGTTAACTGAGAGAAAAGTAGCTCATTTCATCAGAAGAATGAAGGTGCAGAGGGCTAGACAGTGTCAAGTATTCTGTGGAGAGGCTTTTCCATAGTGATCTTATGATGAGTGTATTTTGAAGCTGGTTTAGTATATCAGAGATGAAGCACTGCTTCTCCTTTAAGGGTTTAAAGCAGAATTGGGAAGAGTGGAGATTACCAAAGACATGCTTCCTGTTCATTTGTTATTTATACCACACTTGAATCTGCACTTCCCAGTTGAAGTTTGAAAATCACACATATCCAAGGAGATCCCTTCTCTTTCCCACCATGTTCTCCCTTCCAGTGTCTCAGTACAAACTGATCCAAGTCTAAAATAACCCAAGATTTCCGATGCTGTGCAACAGCATGCAATTGCACAACCCCTCTCAAAACATGCGTTGCCTCAACAGGGTTTTGGGTGCCATCAAGAGCAAGTAATAGTGTTTCCTCATGAATCAGGGATAGAGAGAAGGACACACCTATGAGACCACTGCGGTTTGTTCTACCTGCTGTGTAATTATGTTGTAATTCTTCCTCCCAGGTTTCAGTAAAGATGATTGCTGATGTTGGGAGACCTCTGCGCAAAACACCCCCAGGGAAGAGGAGGCTGCACCATGGCTGAAACCAACCACAGTCACATTTAGTTCCCCTATACCTCCCAGACCGGAGATTCCTGTTGGCTTGTTCAAAATGGTTATCTTCAAAATGCTCAGAGAAGGTCTAAACTGTCTGAACACAGCTCTGAGTTGTTGAGGGTTCCACTGTGGTTCAGAGTAAGCCTGCAGTATGTAGGAATGGGAGGGCAGTGCCACCAGCTGTATGTGTGCTGTGTCTGAGCTGGCACTATTTATCCTATTAGCTTGAAGCATCCTCATCCTCAGCCAAAATACCTCATGTGAAATAGAACTCAAAACACCATTTATTTCAGTACAGCCAATGTTTTACATATTTCTTACCATGTCATATAATTTAGACTGAAAAAATACCCAGGAAAAGGCCAGCTTCCCACACTTTGTACACTTAGAACGGGTATTTTTGTCCCCATTCTTTTTATCCTTGGATCCAGCTTGACAGCATGTAACACACACCACAGAAGATGGAGCATTAGTTCAGGTTTAGTTGAGCTGTAGCCCTTAAGCTGCAGCATGTTTATTTATAAAACAACCAACTGAACAAAAAGAAAATGAAAGACATAATTGATTCAAAGGAATCAATAATAAATATTTTCTTTCCTCTGAGTTGTTCAGACACAGTACAAGTACACCAATCGTAGCAGGTAGAAGAGATGTAAGCTTAGTCTAGCTGCTGAGAAACAAAAGAAAGCTACATAGCATCGTATGCCTTTAATCACGCTAGTAATAACAGGTATATGACAATAAATGCTTTAAGCACACTATTGTACAAAATAGAGTTTGGCTTATAGTTCATTTGCTTCCCTTGTGCAGCTCCTGATCGCATCATCTGGAGCTCAGAAAGTGTCCCTTTGATAAGAAAATACCTTTGAAATGATCTTGTTCTTGTATTCCCGCTGAATAATGAACGTTTCCTCTTGGGCTTCATGCTAGCTCCTGAAGTGCAGAATTGACTCTGTGTTCACCTATAAGATTAATGATGCGTGGGCTCGAAAGCAGCGCAGTGATTTTCTAACCATGTTTTCTAACCAGGGCCACACATCTTTGTTCCATGGCAGGAGAAGGCCACAGTACTTTTCCCAACATGGTTCATTTACAGGGCAGTCTGTCCATGCCTGGATACTGGGCACATGTGTTGCCTGCTTCCCAACAGGGGTATGAACAGCTGGGAATAATCCCACACACCAGGCTTCAGCAATTGCTTCCAACTACCTTTTCACTATGGTCCATAAACATTCCATCCCATGCAATCAGATAGATAGCTCATGTAACAGGGAGTGACTTCCCTGCTCCAGGAGAGTTGGCAACCAGGAGAGGGCTGCCACTGCTGATCTATCCTGCAGCCTGTTCCCATAGGAAGGAGACTGCCAGGAGCAGGCTGGACAAATCCTAGCCGGCAGCAAGTGGCCTCTAGGCTACAGTCACTAATTGCAAGTGACTCAAAGCTAACCTACAGCATTTTGGTATTCAAACTGTAACCAGCTCAACTGTTAGCCTTATTTTGTGGTAATAAGCTTCTGGTTGCTCTGGCATGTTACTGAGGAAAGCGCTCCTGTTTTTATATGCATAGAATATATATCCTCAGATGCAACTCAGGTAACATTAAGCACAATAAAGCAACCACACAAGGAGTCACAAACTACTTCAGCAGTCCTGCTCACTGTCTTTGGGATTTTCCCAGCTCTGGAGTACCTTATAAGCACTTTGGGGTTCTTAAACCTTCAAGGTCCAGGAAAACAGCAACTGCAGAGACACCACAGACACTTGGTCCTGGTTGATTCTGGGGTAGAAGAACAAGTGAAATTCTTGTACATGTGATGGAAATGAGTGGCTGCTCTCAGGAAAAGAAGTTCTCAGATAGCATAGGGCAAGTTTGAAAACTGTTTCCCGTACAGAAATAGCCAAAGCATGGCCTGGCTTTGATCAGATTGTCTAAGATCTCAAGCAAAGATGGAATTCTGGGTCTCTGTCAGGCAAGGAGGTTCATTACAGTCGCTGGAGTGAAAGAATGATAGATGTGTGGTTCTTCTGTGCTGAGCCATCTCTTGGAGACTCATTCCACATATTAGAGAAAACCTTTCCCCCCTTAAACGAAGATTAAACAACCCCAGACCTTTTTTTAATAGCAAATCATCAGTCCAGGAATACAAGAACGTAGAACCTCCAAGCTCAGTGTCTGGTGTGTAGCAGTGGCCAGATCCAAGTCCTTCAGAGAAAATATATATGATAAAAGTATGCACCTGCCTCCAGAGGAAGCCTGTTCCTATCTCCCATCATTTCCTATTGGCCTTCAACTGGACGTGTAAGACTAATCCTTGGTGTGTAAATGGCATTTGGTGTGTCAATGGGACAATGCACACAAATATGTTCTAACGAAAGAAGCATTGTGCTTGTTTACTTGTCCCTGGTGTGTTTTCCTCACGATGTGCTCTGTCACTCCATCCTTCAGTCTTACGTGGATGCCTGAAGGTCAGCTCAAGTACGTTGTTTGTTCAGTCCCAGGAAGAGCTCTCTGTAAGGCTTCTACAGCATGGCTCAACCCAGAACTGGTGAATTCACAGCCTGGCAATAGCAACGATAGCTTCCAAATGCTTCATCCAGGCTTTTTGGTAGATTAGTGGCCCTCACATGGACGTACCACCTTCATTCTAGATTCAGTGCCTGATTCTCATCACACTAAGGCTCATTTGTCACAGATACCGCTCCAGTGGCAGTGGAGTTACTGTGGCTTTGCAGTGCTGACCATACAAGCAGAGTCAGGCTCTTGGCCTTATCTCTCTGGGTGCATAGTAAGTTTATTTGGCAATTATAGCACCTCTGTTTCCTTGACATAAAGGGTTCTTTCACTGTAGTGCAGATGTTAGTTCAGACACATGCCTTAATACTGCATCTCTTGATTGTTTTGAGTGATCCTTTCATTTCCACTTCAGTTACAGCCTCCAAAAGCGTTTCACTAGAAGACTGAGCGCAGAAGACATGAAGTGCCTGTCAGTTTCCTTTGAGGTTGAGAGTGTGCCCCAAAATCTTCAGATGAGACAATGCATCTTTGAGAAAGTTCTCCAAACACAGCACAAGAGACTTTCCCACAAAAACCTCTCTGGAATATTTTGCATCTTTATATCTCTGTTTATCCCTTTATAGAGTCCTGAGATTTGGCTTCACTTCATTTGTACAGCGCTTTGCTGTTGTAGTTTTTAAATGCTCCGTGGTGTATTTCCAACAGAGAGAACTTAAAAACAAGGCTCCTTTTCCCCTCAAATGTATCTTTCTTCAGAAAATAATTCTGTATCAGAACCTCAGTGCTGGAAGATGTAAGAAAGAGTGTAGTGGGAAGGCTCCCTGTGGTGTGAATGATCACAAGTGATTAAAGTTATGCTGACCAGGAAGATAACTAGCTAACCTAACAATACCTATGTGGCTGGTGGTATGTGAAGTGTTTCTGGATACCAGGAGTCTCCAGACAGCTGGTGGGCAGTCACACTGTCTGGAATGCTCGGCTTTGGGCTGGCACCATGACCAGCGTCGCTCCCATCTTCATCAGGTTGGTGTAGTCGACTTTCTTGGGCTCAGTTTCTTTCCCTTCCGCCTCCCTCTGGCTGTACTGGGGAGGAGTTAGGTGGGGAGTAGCTTCTGTTGACAAAGTCCGTTGACTGCGGGAGGCACTGTTGGCTGTCGACCTGGTTGAAGAGGAGCCTGAGCGTGAGCTCCTGGAACCAGAGGAAGAGGAACTGGGCTTGACCAGATGGGCCTTGGGTGCCTCTGCATCTTCTCTGCAATCAAACAAACAACAGGGCTCAGATACCATCAGAACACTGAAGACATTCTATCAGACTGAATTGCTGCTGCAGTAAGTTGCTTATTGAAGCTGCACATCATCAGGACAAACTTGTCCAGCAGTTTGAGCACGGTACAGGGTTTTCTGAGTTCTGTGCTAGGCAACTTTATGGATTGAATTCGCTATTGCTCTGGAGAGCTATTGGTCATACGGATTTAGAATAGATGCTGTACACTACTGGCTCTTTGTGTGCAGCTTTGAGACCTGTGGAACGAACGCCAAGTGTCAGTGCGAACAGTTCAGATGGAGCTGTCTGCTCCGTAATCCTTACTCATAATGACAAATGACCGAGGTGGGAATGAGACCGGTTCTTCTAGTTAAACAAAAAGAAATGTGGGTAGTAACAGAAGTGCAAGAACTGGGTCCAGAGAGACAAAGAAGGTAACAGCCATGCACAAAAAGGTGATACAAAAGGCTGAAGCTCAAGCTAAGATTTGAAAGCAAAGAGAACAGGAAGAAGGGAAGGGAAGAAACTGGCAGACGCTACTTCCTTGCTGGCAGTCCGACGCCCAGCTGAGTAATCAGCGACTCAGTGATTACAAACATGTCTAACGGTACATAGATATTGTATGAGAGCTTGCAGTCTTTTTACAAACAGAAGGATGGAACAAGGCAAAGGGGTTCTTCCAGGGCACAAACGCTGAAACTCATTCCTGGAAGTATCTTTATCCAGGGCTTTCCTTGCTGAGGAGTTCAGGCTCAACTGGCCGGTGACCAATCTCTGCTCAGGGGAGTTAAGCGGCAGACCTCACACGCATGTACCAGATGAGTTCAAAGAACATGCGTCAGCATTCTTGGTACACCCACTCTGGGTGAGGCTTCTCAGCTCTGCACACAGGGGAGCTAAATCCAGAAGCACAGTTGTTCAGAAGATTCAAGAAGGACCTGCCTGCTCATAGCATTCCCTACAGGAATTGCCATTGAAAAAGCAAAACCAAGCAAGCCAACCACCTTTCAAAACCACATTCAAATAGGTTGAATTTAAGCACTGGAAGGGATTATGCAAATACTTTAAAACTGATGAAATGGCAAGTGTGAGACAGAATGTTTTGTTGAGTTTTATGCTAATATGGCCTGGGGAGAGGGAAAAAAGAGATTTTCATCTACCTAATTTTCTGGAGTTTCTTCACAAAGTTTCTCACAGTCAAGAAATGTGTCACTAATGCTTCAGGGAGGCTTTAAAAGGTTTTTAGAATAACCTTTTAAAGCACTTAACACCCAGGTTACTTTAAACTGCAGTGAAAAGATGAGTGAAACCGAAAGAAGGGAGGATGGGAGATGGGGGATTAAATCAAAGGCGTTACCTGATTTCATTTGGTGCCTCCTCTTCCTCATATCTCTTCTTTTCTTTCCTCCTTATCGTCAGCCTCACCACGAGGAGAAGGAGGGAAAGTCCCACCACCACACCACAAACTGCTCCTGCGATCACGCCAATGTTTTGTGCATCTGTGGTCCAGAAACAAGTGTGTTAGCTGGTAAACTCTCACTAGGGTCGTATGGTCAGGTTCTAGTCCATAAAACAGCTGGGTATAAATCAGAGCAGAATATATTAGTCTGTCTATTTAGGTGTGTCTCCACACTGAGGTTGAACCAGTTCATCTTCAGGCGTTGTTTCTAAAGCTGAGCTAACACTGTTAAAGGTATTCACCTCTGGAAGGGTGGGATCACAAATGCTTTGCCTTTAGCTATGGGTGAGAATTGAAACGAGGAGAGAAAAAGAGAGTTCTCCAAGGAATAATTCCCTCATGAGAGCACAGAACCACAGACAGGACAACTCGTATGTGAAACAAAGCACCAAGCAGTTCCCGAGAGAAAGAGTGTTTGAACTGCAAATGTTTCCCCATGGAGACTTTGCTTTTCCTCCAACTCACCCTGAAGTTATTGCAGCCCACTTGAAGAATGAATTATTGAATTGGGGGAAAAAGTGAACTGAGGGTGTAGAGAGGAAGGAGGAAAGGAGAACCACACTGCGCTAGGTACTTTTCATTCATAATAACAGAGTTAAGGAGAGAACATTTCCTAGTGTATATGGGCCCTTAGCTGATGCTTTATGACAGCTTCTTTTGATAAGAGTGGTTAGGTTGGGTTGGTTTAAAGTTGTTTCCTTAAGGCTTGTCCCTATGGAGGGTTTAGCAAACCGAAGCGAGGTTTTAAGCCAATTCAGTTCAATTGGCATAAAAGCTGCCTGGATGCTTTTACTTCAAATGCCTGAGGCAAATGGGCTTTCTCCTTGCTGCATGACCATATTCCAGTTCATGACCATATTCCAGACTTCAGGCGTGGCTGGGCAGCAAGATTCCAAAGCTATGGAATCTCCAAAAGCCTTCTCTATTAGCAGGCTTTTGTTACAGCAGTTCCAGCTTCTGCTTATCTCCCCTGAGGGCTGCACATAAAAACCTGCTGAACTATTGTCTGAATGTGTCCTCAATGTGGTGCTAAACTCCACCCTTTTCCTTACCCAGACACGGACACACCCTTGATGGGGTTAACCAGTTAAAACACTGATTTTAATCTCTGGTGTTCAGGTCAGAGTTTATTAAGTCTGGATTGAAATCAAATTATGTCCAAAATCGCTTTTTATTCTGCATATCACTTCGTGTCAGCCTTTCCAGCTGCCTTTAGAGACTTGGCTGTCCCAAGTGCAGTACAATGGAATATGCACACAGAGGTTTTATACTGGAAAGTAATGTCATGCAATCACTCCAGCCAGAAGTGCCTTAAAATCTAGGGACTCTGGAACCTCTCACTCACTGTTTTTTCCCCTCATATTTCATTAGTCATTCTGAAACCCTAAATTTCTAACAGAACAAACCATGTGAGCCCAAATGATGTATTTACCACTTCAGGTTATACAGAGGACAGTCTGCAAACCATAAATGCAATGAATGAGAATGACTTCATGTGATTGAAGTATGAAAGGGCAAAGGTGTGGCAAGTTCACCAGGCGAGATGGGACAGATGTGAAGCAGCATTGCTCATACAGTGATGCAAATACTAGTTATGTGCCAACACTTACGTTGCACTGTCACCTGAACAACACAGGTTTCTTGTCCAGCCTCATTGGTGGCAATGCATTGGTATAACCCTGTGCTCATCTGTGTAAGATTCTTCAGTAGGACTTGCCCAGGATTGGAAATGTCTGAAACAGGAAAAACGACACTGGGATTAGTAAAGACTAGGAAAGCTTAACAGAAGCACAGATTGAGCTTCCAGGTCAAATCAGTTTAAGAACAATCGATGCCTCACAAAAGATCATTTGTCAGCCTTTAGCAAAACATTAAACTCCTACATGCACTTCCTTATCCAGCTGCAGTGGCAAGATCACTCATATCATTTGCTCTCACTGCCACCAAGGGATCCCCATTTAAAAAGCAGGCGTGTGACCGTATGTGAGCATATACATGTGGGTGGTTATCTGGCTTTGAGTGTACCGAGAGCCCTAAGAGGAAGTGATCTGACTTACTGACTCTTGATGTAGGCGGGAGATGCTCAGCTCTGTCTTCCTCATTTATGCGCTGCCATCGGTAGGAGATGGGTGCAGTGCCAGAGGCAGAACGGCACTGCAAGGACAGTTCCTTGCCTTCCAGCAGCTCCCCTTCTAGCCAGCACTTGGGCTTGGAAGGCTTTTCTAGAAGAGACAGAAGACAAGTCATGCAAATGCATCAAGCTGTTTCCTTAGCGGAAACCCTTTCTTTGGCAAAGTATGTCACTTAAGCAGTTTCTCTGGAATGCATTAAGGAATTATATCCGTGCTGTTTGTTAGGGGACTTTAGCTGCAACTGTGTGCAACTTCATACTCTTAAGTAAAGCTGGCTGGCTTAGACATAGAAATGAACCTTATAATACTCTGGGGCAGTTTGCCTCATAGATGCTTGCCTCAGTGGAGCTGTATCATTGTGCTTCTATTCTAGGTACTGTTTAGAGAATATCCTTTCCCTCCCCCTACTTCTCCATTTCTTCCTTCTCCCCACAGCATTTGGCAGGCCACAGCACTTCTTCCACAGGAAATGCTAACCCCAGCAGCTCATTTGTCACCTCCACTGACTTGGATCACTTTGGAGTCCTGGGACATGAACCTAGAGTCTTCAGCAGGAGATCTGTATCACTAGCTAAGCTAGAATAAGAGCTTGATCGTAGATGGTCAGCAGATGAGATCATGGAGATAATTTGGTAAGAACAGTTCATATGATTTTGAAGGCAATTACACTTGCCTCAAAACAGTTCTTTAGGCTCTTCCCGTGTCCTGTCCTTTGCCAAAAAATGCAGAGGCAGATGTAGAGCTGGACCTTGGAACCTGATCATGACACATCTTTGTGTATTTATACCCTGCTGAAATAAATCTCTCCCCAGGAAATGAGGCTAGCAATTTTTCTTCCTTGGAAGAACAATGAAACGTGCTTACCTACAACCTTCAGGGTGATGCGAGCCCATTCGTACTGCCCAGCATTCTTAACCTTACAAATGTACTTCCCCGCATCGCTGGACTGCAGGGATATGATTTGTAAGGATGCATCTCCAGCAAGGAAGTTGGATGTGAAGGAAACGCGCCCTTTCTGTTCCTCATTCAGGTCATCATAAACACGGCCCCCGGAATAAGTGATCACCTGAGGAACAGGGACAGTCACTGTTGTCTATGTGTCACATATACAACCAGTTGTAATCTTACATTCACATGGACAACAAATCAGTGCATGTCCAGGAGCTGCAGACTAAGCTTCTAAGGGTCACGTAGGAAGCCTATGGCAGGCTGGAAAAGCAAAGCTACATTTCAAGTCTGAGACTGATCTATAAACTGCATTTATGCCAGATATTTATACTGGAGCATTTACACTGGTGTCAAAATAGATGTCAGCTCATGTCACAACATATAAAAGCAGGCTTTAGTCTTGGCTGGTTTTGGCTAGCTAATTTGAGTTACTGCAGACCTGATTTTTGTAGGTACTAAACTACTACGTTTTTTCCTGAAAGCAAGGTTTCCGAAACTGGGCCTTAAATTCTAACGTCATATATGAAAACCTGAAGGGCAATCCTGAAGTTTATCCAATGATAAGTGATTATAAAGCAGTGCTAACACAAACTCGATGGCGACACAATACAGCATATGTGAATATCAAGCAACTTTTATATGCTATAAATCTCTCTCAAACCTGCTGTATTTTCTAACACTACTTCATCACAGCAACCTGCAGAGATCACCACAGAAATCACTTTAAATCAACGGCTGCTACTGATGTCAATGCAGAAACAAGATGATTTTCCCAGCGGATGCTGAACCTACCGCTTTCTGTACTGTTTCGGAGATGTGCAGCAGCCACTCAATATCCAGGCTGCCTTGCTCCAGGAGACCCAGGCGGTGGTGACAGGGCAAAGTCACGTTTTCTTCAGCCACTCTCTTGAATTCAGTCTGAGCCTTGGACAGCCAAACAGAGCAGGAAGCTGAAAGACAGTGGTCAGAGGCCAGGATTCACCATGCAGCTCTGCACTGACAAGTGTTGCTAGCGTAGGTTTTGCTGGATCCTTCCTCATTTGCTTCATAGAAAACCCAACAGCTTGGCTTCCTGGACAGATTGCAGCTGATTAAAGGGGACATCTATAGATACACAGGCAGGCAGTTTCACACTAATATTTAAGCATGAAGAACAGATGGCTTCACACTCCAGAGCTGTCAATACTAAAGTCGCACCCACCTCCTCTATGCACTCAAAATTTCACATAACTTCCTTGGTTTTGCTTTCACCTTTCATTACCTTAATTCATAAGCAGTATTTCCAATCAGAAGTCCTTCAGTGCACATGGCTTTATTCCTATGCCAATCCGATAAGGTTTAGAGCCCCTTTCCCTTACCTAGGATGATGTTCATTGCACGCATTTCAGCGCTGGAAATAAGAGCCGAGGCTGAGAACAAGAGTGTTAAGATTAAGAAAAGCACGATACAAGTAGGCCAGTGAAGAGTCTTTGAATAGCAACATAAAAAAACCCGGAACTTGTCAAAAATGGTCTGTCAGGATTTAAAGTTTAGAGAAAAAAGGGAGAAATTGCCAATCTGAAACACTAGAGGGAAGCAGAGCCTTTGAAATGTTCACCACGACCACCCAAAAAGCCTGTTACCTCCCTAAAACCTGTACCAGAAGACAGCGCGCATGATGGTTAACCAGCGCTGCTTTAGTCATTGTGAAACTCAGTTTCTTCCTATGCTGCATCCCTGCTCAAACTGAACAAAACCAGGGACTGATTCTTCACTTTGCCCATCTCCAATTTGAGAACACACTCAAGCTCTGTTTAAACTGACCCAAAAGATGAGAGGTATGGGAAATTAAAGGCATTCAGGACAGGGATCCCCCAGACCTCCTATAGCACCAAATACATTTTCCAGCCAAGTTTCCACAGGGATTTCTGGGGCACAAACGTCACGTGTCTGCTGTGTATGAATGTTCCGAGCACAGCTGGGCCTTTCTTACGTTTTGCTGTTCAAGAAGGAAGCCTAAAACCACTTCCCCCTCCATGGAATGAAGTGAGATGAACTGTCTTGCTCTTGGACTATGAGCCTGATGACACTGGGAGAGCTGGCCGCACTAGGAAGTCATGTGTGACTGAACACACAATGCTGTGATTACATAGCAAGATTACCAGCAAGAGCGTAAGCAGCTCTGCTTTCATAGGCTGATTTGCTCCTGTACCTGTATTTAAACAATGAAGGTTCATGGGGGGATGAACAATTACATTGAACACAACAGTTCCTCAGCTTTGTCTGCTTCTTCAGGACTTTGTTATAGAAGATACAGTCTGCTCCTGCTCCCGATCAGATCTGAGTTAAATGACCACACTTTAGCTCCTAAGCTTCTAATATGTAATCAACACTTGCCAAGCACTTCTATGGAAGTTATCACTACTATGTGCACATACATATATAAAACACTTAGGCGGAGTCCTGCAAAGGATTTAGTTGTCCCCTACTCCAGGGATCTCTGCTCAAGTTGGTGAGAGTGAAAGCTTTGCAGCCACATTAGCTGCTTTCTTTAAAGGGAAAACTAATGCAGTTTAGCCCTGGATTCACTAGTCTCAAAGCTCCATCTGCCAAATACTATTATACATTCTGCCTAGGATGAGCGCCTGCTTTCTTCCACAGCCCGCTTTGCTGCAGGCTGCCTTCATTAACACGCTGACACTCGCTACATGGCTGATCAATATGTTTAATTTAAGCACCTCAGAAGTGAGCATTCCCATCACATCTGCAGCATTTTCAAAGCCCTGTGCCTGCAGAGCACTGAGGTTTTGGGTGTTCTACATTTTAGAATGGAATTTTACATTAAAAGCTTTGGTCATGATTAGAAATCACTTTGTGGGAGTATAACAAGCATCATTTTCATTCCTCTCTGGCTTGAGTAGACTGGATTTATGGACAGGCTGCTTTTAGGAGAGCTCTCACCTTGGTCTGGTTCTTCTTACCCCCAGCAAACATGCTCTGGGTTTGAAAAAGAGCCTTCTGCCTATAAAATAACATTCTAAATGGAAGTAAGATGAGGGGCACATCCAGGGAGATAAAACACCTTTGGTTTTTCAAAGGTAGATGAAATCAGAGATAATTAGGAACTGGTTCCCCATTGAACCAATAACCAAATTGTTACACACATTGCATACTTTCCCAAGACATGTCTGACTATAAAAGGCCATACATGTCCCTTTAGTCCTTATTAGACCTTTAATAAAGGCCACAAAATCAGAAAGAAGTCAAAGTTCTGCAGGGTTCTAAACAGGACCCTCTATTTATTTTAGCTTTAGGGGTGTGCTGGAATTTACAATATATGCCTCAGAAAAGAGAAAGAATTAGAAAACATATCCAAGTGCCTTCTAGGTTAATTTAAATGCTTTATTATTCAGTGAAGAATAAAAGCCCTTTGAAATTCTCGTGTTTGTGTAGATGAGCAATAAGATTTTCCTCATAGTGTTTTTACCATTTATTATCCCCTTCAGTTTAAGTTTCATTTATAGGAGTACTAAAGGAGAGTGTCTGCTTATGGATAGCCCCTGACAGCAGCAGCCACCTCCATGTGTTGGCCCGGTCTGCCAAAGCTTGTTCCTGGTGCACAACCGGCTCCATCTCTTCCCGCACGAGGGCAGAGCCTACCCAGACTAATGCCTAAGGGCTGGCTCCAGCCGACAATAGATGGCTTTTCCCACAAGTAGGATCCAAGATACTCGCTCGGTAATGCCACATGTATGCAGGCTCCAAGGTTCTTACCCCAAAACACCTCTTTCCCTTCCACATCCTGTGTACAGCAATTGATGATGCAAAGAGCAACTCGGGAACTGCTTCGCTCAGCTTTACTCAGGCTTTCCTCAGCCTACATCTCACGGCTTCAGGAGACTGCTTTGTTTTCCCTGCGGAGCAGGCACACTAAGCTTATTGCAACTGCAGCATTTTGAAAGCATTGGCCGTGGGCCTGAGAGAAATAAACGTGCACAGCAGCAGGCTTGCTGACACATCACAGGCAACGCCATGTTCGGTATTTGGGGCAAAGAGACCACTGTAACATGTTTAAGTGTTCGCTCTATTGTTCAGAGGACAATAACTCGGCCAGCACCCTGCAGAGAGGGGACAAAGGTTATTGTTTTCTGTCCCTCACTGATGTTTTAAGTATTCAAGGAACAGAGCAACGAGCATTTCAAACAATGCCATAGCTAGTAGGCCGAAACAGACGGTACCCAAACAGCATGAGCACAGATATACTAGGGAAAGGGCACAGATTGAGACTGTGCAATGCAGCAAGTGTGGAACAAACTGCGACTGTGGGTCTGGCCTTACCACATATTATGATCCATTCAAAGTAGTATGAATGAATGTCTGAATCCTTAACATGATCACCCATGCTTTCACATCCAGATTGGGAAGCTCAGTTTATTGTCATGCCCATCCAATAAGTATATGTATATGCACATATATAGCAACGTCAAATATACATAGACATACAAGCAGAATCAAAGTGAAAATGAATGTTTTGCTGACGTCTTTCTTTGTAGGCAAATTCGTGTGCTAAAAGCCGAAGAGCTGCCAGATTTAAATCTTTCATTAGGTTCAGAACAACGTTTGAATTAGGGAGCAATGCTAAATATAGATGATACTTTAAAAAGTAATAAGTGGTGCTGTATCACTTAACTGCTGGAATTAGGAGAAACAACCTAGAAAAGATCCAGAGGATCAAAGATACAAGAAATCCATAGTGATGCTTGGCCCAAACTATGCTGACTTCATTTAAAGATGTGAATATTCAAAACAGGTCTTGAGACACTTCAGTATCAAGAACATCTGTGAAGTTTAATCATTAGCTACACTTTCTGTAGCTTATTTTGGCTTTTTAACTGAAGATGACATTTGCAACAGGCTATTCCAAGCACTGATGGCCAATGAGGAGACATTACACAAATGCAACCTGTAATTTTCCTGCAGCTCCAGACATCCTGTACTAGCACCAAAGGGAAACAACTCAGGAAAGAAATCAGCTGCCGAGGAAAACCTTCTTCCATGCAACAGCAAAAGCAGGAATTTCAATGATATCCACACACAGAGTTCATAGCACTGTCTGGATGATTTCCATGTCACCTGTGATAGGTGCTCTAGCTGCTTTTGTTCATTAATATCAAAGTGTTCCGTGGGTGCAAGTGTGGCAGGAACTGTGAATGGCCACTGTTGTCAAGGCACATCACATCTTGTCTGAAAGGAGAACAGTCCCCTACAGACAAGTTCTCAAGTGTAACCATCATTGTGGTCTCATTTCGAGTCCTTCTTGGGATACTTTTAAAGCATTACTTTCACATCAGTGAAATTCCACTACGTGAAAATGGGGTCCTTCTGAGAAGGGCTTAAACAGTTTAAATGAGCCCAAAGAGAATAAATATTATTCAGGCTTGGAGTGTTCCTTTAACTGCACATTTGACTTGCTTCATCTTGTGCTAAAAACATTCATTCCCCTCAAGTATTTGAAAACAGTGTGTCTATATTAGATATAGACAAGAATAATCTGTTGGAGAGTTAAGAAACAAGCAGCCTAGGACAGTCTGTCATGTTGCAACTTTGAACCGCTCCTTCATGCCAGGAATTTCAGATGTTTCACATCTGTTGGAATTTGATTGTGCTCCAGCCTTGAAGGAAGTTGACGGAGCTTCCTTACGGAAAACCAAAAGCCTGCCCTACACACACTGTCCAGTGGTCGTTACAGTGATAATAAGCAAAATCTGAGCAGTTTTAATAAGGAGATTTAGAATTCCACATGCTGAAATAGGAGGTTGACAACTACTTTTATGGCCAGAGAATTGCATTACTTTGGGATGCTTTAATGACTTGGAAACTCAAAGACACTAAAGGCCCTAGTTTTACAGTTAAATATTTAAAGCGCAGTAGGCCTCAAAATTAAGCTGTTGAGAAACCAAACATTCCCTCCATCATTACTATTCAATAATGATGACAGGCACATGTACATTAAGGCTTTTATCTCCCCTTTCACTCCATTCCCCAGTCTCCACTGTGGATAAACAAAGGCAGTGGATAGCTGTGTTGGTTTATTCCAGAGCTGTAAGGAGAACCCAAGAGGTCGCCACCCCCAGACCACACTAGCCCTAACAGCCCCAACTAGCCCTATGCTGACAGCATTTTAAGCCAAAGCAAACATGAAATAGTATCTCCTTACAGACTGCTCTTCTGCATTCTTTGCACAAGGGAGGAGGAATGGGGGTGGCTCAAGTCTCCTAAGGATAATTAACTCAGCCAAGACTGCGCCCTGGGACATCTGCTTTCTGTGTTCCTTGGCTGGCAGAGACAGAAAGGTCAAATGTCACCTTCTCTCGAGAGCTTGAGTGCTCCAAGTGACCAAGACCTGGCCCCCAGTGCATGCTGCCTGCAGCCCTCTCCCCTCTGCCTCCCTTTGATTTGAGGAATGTGGTTGTGAAGCAAAAGCATCTCAAATAAGAAACATGTGAGCTAGCAGTCAGCTCCCACAGGAACAGGCTGGCTGTGTTCAAATCAAGAGGGCAGCCTATCCCCATCTGTATGCACATAGCATTGCGGAGGTTCTCTAATGGGAACCACATGTGCATGGGGCTGAGGTTTGAGGAGGCTGTTGAAACAGAAAGCAAAGGGGAAGAGTCCTGCATGCTTCTGCGTTTCCAAGTGGTGACGTGAGGCGTTTGGAATTGAAACTGTAGATGAGTTAGGAAGGCCCAAGGAGAACAGAAAACACATTTCACAAAGCAAAGCATCTGAGTTTTAGATTTGCAGCAAGTAAGCAAGAGTGCAGGAGAGGGCTGGAATTTGGCTGGTGGCACACAGGCTTCTACCAACAAAAACATCAACAGCTGCAGAAGCATGGGCACCAATCCTTCCCCAGGCAGGTTTGGATGAAGCAGGGAAGTGATCTGTGGGATAGCTGTTACCAGCACAGCACAGTGCACGTTATGTGTATTTAAATGCACAATGTCTTCACACTGCACATAGGCACACATGCAGTGGTCCATCCAGTGCAAATCTGGGTCTCACAAGTAGCCCCAGCAGCAACGATGCAATATTCCCTGGGGAAAACTCAGCATTTGTCTATTAGAGACAGATGAAAGACTGATCCTGCAGTACCCAGTA
The DNA here is from genome assembly GCA_009867235.2 of Psittacus erithacus. Classification (NCBI taxonomy): domain Eukaryota; kingdom Metazoa; phylum Chordata; class Aves; order Psittaciformes; family Psittacidae; genus Psittacus; species Psittacus erithacus. The sequence goes on along the minus strand of WYDI02028202.1, from coordinate 13,565 downwards.
GCCACATGCAATCTAAGGGTCTTACTTGTGCATTCCTAGAATCAAGCAGCCAAATTCTGCCACTGGAAACACCATTAGGAAGTTTGCCTATGTACTGTGGCTCTCCTTCTTCTCAGGGCATTTTCAAATCAAGTGCAAGTAGGAGATACTGGGTTTACATCCCTGGAGACCAGAGAGCAGAAGACATCAGAACTGCATCTTCCTATTTAATGGTTCACAGAGTGTTTGTACAGAGGGATGTGTGAAATTCCTTAGCCTTTAATCCAAGCATTTGTATCACTAAAATGGTCCAGGTGCCTTCTGTTTACAACAACAGCTCAACTAAGCCTCTCAGTAACGAGCTGGTGACTTCAAGCTGTGTGGATTAGATCTGCGCAGAGACCTTGTCAGTACATATCAGATTCCTTGGGGGCTGAAGTACCTATGGCTGTCAGATTCTCCCTTTCTCTGCAAGCATCTCTGACCTGCTTTGTGTACCTTACACAGCTTTGAACTGAGGAGAGCAGAGAACAAGACATTCCACCCCTAAACATCAGCAATTTCACTCCTTTGCCTGGTTTCAGATGAGGCTTGAAAGCATGAGAAGATGGTTTCAGTAATAATTTCCAGGGCATCTTCTGTCTGAGGAGCATGCTTCGGCCTCAGCCTTCCAGTGAGCCTATTGTTGCTGTCAGTTCACGGACACAGAAATGAAAGCACGCAGAAATGAAGTTATGTGCCCAAGGCAGACACCAAGCAGAATCCAGAACACAAACCAAAAGAGACAGCAACAAAACTGTTATCAAAACAGTGTTTTCCATTAGATCTTTCCTCACCAATTTCAAAATCCAAGGGGTAGATTGCATCAGCTGAGGTAACTCTGAAAACTGGGGAGACAAGAGACTTAAGTTGATAAATATGCCTAATAAAGCCATTCTTGTACTGAGGGCTCCCTGTTTTTATTCCCTTAGTGTCAAAGTATAAGATGTTAACCGGAAAGCATTGAGCTGATTGTGCTTTTCTGTTGTTTTGTTATAGAAAGTCAACTTGGTTTAGGCTTGCCCAAAGAGGTACCAGGAAACTCAGAAGATTAAAGTAAACTTCATGCTTTTCTCCTTCTTCGTTTTCAGCCAAGTTTGATATAGCTTTAAGGTGCAGACTTCAGTCCCTGTTCAGCACATCCATGTTACCTCGATGAGATGTTCAATTGTGTACTCATAATTGCACATAACACGGTATGACATCTCACTTACCCAGTACAAGCGCTACTAATATGGTACAAAATGAATGTCTAATGTATTAGCACTCTGTCACTTCTCATATTCACTCAATCTCAAAGCCTCAGCTAGAGCCTACCCTAGGGCAGGAAAAGAACAGCAGCAGCAGCTCCTCCCCATCACCCCTTTAAGTCTTGTGAAAGACTTTGTGAAAACATTAAACTCTGCAACACTTCTGGGATGAATACAAGGAGCATCCCTTGGTCTGAGCACAAGACCAGGAACAACGGCAGCTTAACCCTGGGGGAGCTGTGGTTACAGATGCTGCCTGCAGCCTGTTTCTCACCAATGCTATTGTAGTTACAATCAATTACTTCATATTTACTGAACCCATCACGGGTTAGAAAATTGAAGAAACCTCATTCTCTTAACCCTTACCCTTGGACTGGTTTCAGTATGAGCCAGAAGGAATAAAAAGGAGGAGGGTCAGGTCCTTATCACTATGATTCAAATCCCTCCTCCCAGCATCTTTCCTCAAGTTTGACAGAACGGTGTACCAGCTGCAAGAAAACTGAGAAAAGATCCATCATCTTTTGTTTGCTTCCCTACTGTTACTAGGAGTTATGGCATCTGGACATGTACACTGAGGTCTCGGATGAGTAGAGGCGGAGCTCTGTAAATCCCACTTTCTGAATCACAGCTACAAACTGAGCAAGTGGGGATTACTGAGGAATGCAAACCCCACTGTAAATGCTGGAAGAGACACCCAGCTGCATTTTAGGAAGCTGGCATCACACTGGCAATCCACTAAATCTCTAGACACTGCATTTTAGTTCACATTGTACTGAAGAAGGTCTGATCTTGCATTTGGTGCTCAAAACGATCCTCAGCTTTTCAGTAACACTTACAAGCCAAAGACTAGACTGAATACTATACTCGTGAGAACTTGTATTGACTCTGAGACAAGCAGGCTTTGGAAAGCACTCTCCCTGCAGAGGGACAGCTTCCCAAAGTGGAGCACAACAGCTATTCCAACTGACAGCAACACTGCACAGCTGCTGCAAGCGAGTCTGAAGTTAAGGAAGGGACTGCAAAGTCAGACATAGGAAATAAGGTGGTGTTACTTAACACAATATAAGGCATTATAGATCCCTGCATTTATGTTTCTTTGACACAGCTGAACCTAAGACATTCTCATGCACTGATAATAGCCAGAGATGGTAAAGTCCGAGGAGGATTCTGCTACCCACAGGATTGCAGTGTGTGAGCAATTCCAACTTCTGGATCCATTCCACTCGACAACAGCCTACAATCCTAAAAAGGACATGACTATACAATAAAGTTAACCAACTCAGCTTAAATCGAGTGTAGCAGCGCAAGAAACAACATATGAAAATGAGGAATTACTCAAATATTTGCTTCTGTGAATGTTTTAGAACATTTAAAACCCCATAGAAAAACATAGTTATTAGTTTTCCAACTGTCTACTTATAAATCTGATCTGTTTCTTTTTCTGTCTTAGCATAGTTATATCCAAACCCTAGTTTTAAAGGCTCAAAGCATCAATTAAATTACCATCTAAGGTGCCTGGAAGAGGCGTAAGGACTAAAACAGAACGCAGATCCATTTCACTTCCCTCAGAAATAGAAGCACACTCAAAACACTGGCTTTCAATCCAACTTTGACTGGCTTTCAAACATACAGGTGGAAAGACTAAAACAAAGCTTCAGTATTACTTGAGCTAAATGAAACCTGCAGATTGCTGGAGGGACAACATGGAGGGATGCTATAGCACAGTTAAACAGCTAAGAACTTACCAGGGCTGAACCCCACTGAACCACTTCATTTCTAACGATCACATCAAACTGTCTGCAATAGGAATGAGATCAGCAGGGAGGCAGCTTCTTTGTTTACCACAGGGCTGCAATGCTTTTACATATATTTTGCTTGTTTGGAAACACCAAGGGCTCTGCAAAGCAACAAGATCTGCAAAAGCCTAGGGCCATTGCTAGGAGAAACCCTGAATGAGAACATGCAAGCATCATGCCTGCCAAATATGCCTGTGACCTTTGCTCAAAAGAGCAACCTAGTTCTCCTCTGGCACTTGTCCCTTTCCTGAAGTGAGGATGCCCGGAGTAAGACTAGAGAGGCCAAGCCCTCTGTAAAAACAGGCACTGGGTATCAGCATTCCGACAGCAAGGAGCCCTGTCTGAGAGCTACAGTACATCATCGAGCTCTGGTGAGCAAGCACTGTGTTTCCAAGATGCTGAACTGGAAGAGGGGTTTGGAGCAGGGAGGAGGGTAAAGATGGGATTCCGGCAACAGCTGAACCAATCTGCTAATGAGATGTGAAAAGGTCAGGCATCTTCTCAAGAAACATACTGTAAAGGTCAGGTGAAGTATACAGAAGTAAGCCTAGGAGGAATGGGGAGCACACATGACCAGCTCCAGGACTTCCACCCTCATTTTCAGTTTATCTAAATGGTCCAGCCAACTTATTCCTGTGTTGTGAAAAGCTGTATTTTGGACTTTATTGGGATCAAAATGTGTGTGCATCATCTTTCACAGCCATTTCTAAAACTGCTGTTGAGGACAGCAAACAACATCTGTAGCACCAACCATAAACTCCCGATACCTCAGTTATCAGAACTGCTTTAGCCCTCTTTGCTACAAGGGCACATTGCTGGCTCACACTCACCTTTTTGTCCTGCAGAACCTCATGTATTTTTAACGCAAAGGGGAAAGGATATAAGGAGCAGGATACAAGGACTCCAGAGCTAGTGCAGGGATACAGGCTTTGCATGGAAACAAGGATCTCAGTGGGTCTCTGCGGCCTGACAAATGATGCAAGAAAGATTTCCACTGAATTATTTGGGAGACTTGGGCAGTGAGGAGTTCTCAGGGAATTCATCTAAGATTCCCAGTAGAAAAGCTCAGGCAGGAAAGGACCCCAAGCCCTGATGCAGAGCTAAGGTTTCCTGGACAAGCTGCAGCTTCTCTGCACCTCACTTCTGTCTTTTCCAATTTATGTAAGCAAACCTGCATGCCTCAGGGATGCATATGTAAAACTTACATAGGGAACAAGAAGACTGTAGAGAAGCCAGATTTCTCAGAGGTACACAATGGGTGGATGAGACAATGGACAAGTCCTAAAAAGTGGAAAATAATGGTTAGATAGTAAGGAAAAAACCCACTATGAGAACAGACATCCACTGGAACAGGGGCTCATAGATTGTTGAATCAGCATCCTTAGAGCTACTCAGAACTGGACTGGCTAAAATCCTGAGCAGCCTGATGCAAGCTGACACTGCTTTTGAGCCACAAACCTCCAGAAATCCCTTGTGCTTTGTGCTGTTCCGTGACAAGCTTGAAGTCATAGAGCAGGAAAGACCCATGAGACTCAAGTCCCGCTCTCCTTAAAGCCTTCCTGCTTCACTGCAGCTTTAGGCTGTGCGGAAAGAAGCATACAATGCTTCTCTCCCACTACCTTGGGTACAGAGGCACTCCTAAACACCAGTTTGGTTCCAGCCACCATGGCACAAACTGTGTACGCAGCTGCTGGATCAGGATGGTGGGGTCTTCAGTGATTAAGCCCATTGTAATGTCTGGCAGCCATCTGTCAGCCACATTTACATTAAAGCCCAGCTTGTGTGGTCTGTGGGGATAACCAAGCACATCATTTATTTGATGGATTCAACCTCTTTTCTTGCTGACAGTATCTGTGAGCAGGTCACAGCTGTCTCCAGTACCAGCTTTTATTTCTCTCCACATAATGGAGGGAAACCAAGCTGTTGTAACTGATCAGATACATCACCCGATATTGGTTTTTGATTGCCTGAGCTTACAAGGAAAGATCTGTTTAACATTGGGGTTTTCCCCCATATTTACTCAGACAACACTGACATTTGTTTCTAAGTGCCAGGAAAATAACTAAATCATTAACTGACCACATAAATTGGCACAAAAAGGGACAAAAATAAAGCAAAGCCAATATTTGCACAGTACGTTATCCAGCAATGCTCAGATTTGAGGAACTGAAGCCAAAGCTTGGGGGCTCAAACACCCTAGTTGGCTTCCTTAGTCCCCATACCCTATTCATGATCCTGGAAACGCATATAAACCCAGGTTTGCAGGGAGCTGCCATCCCTTCAAAAGCCACAAAACATGCTTTCCTGCAAGTTGAAATCCACTTTTTCTATTACTGTAATTCAGTGTTCCAATGGATTAATTTTGTCTTCAAAAATTCCCCATGTTCTTAAGCCAGAAACACCACAAAAAGCCACCAAATATTTGGCTCTTCCCTGCAGGACTCTTGGGTTTGGCTCCTTTAAGAAAACCCATTTTCTTTAATAGGAGCTGACACAGCTTCTTCTCCCCACTTTGAGAAGGCATTTTCCGTCAGAAGGAAGAGTACATAAAACCCACTGTCTAAACTGGCACCTCTGGTCTTCCTTTGCCTCCCCAAGCTGCTCTTCACCCTCATACCCTTCACTGAGGGCATGCGCAGCTACGTGTCTTCAGCACTTCTGCAAACCTGCCATCAAAGCATCTCTGCTGTAACTTGTTGGTACTTTATCTTGCATATCCAAACACTGTGGATACTCAAGCTTATCTATGACTCCCTAGGGACTGGATATCATCAAAGAAAAATAGAAGAGTGCAAAGAAAAGGAAATGATATACTCAATCTGTCTCTTACAGACTTCATCCAGCAGCAGTCTATTAACTAGGTTCATATTGCATAAGCAAAAACATCCTTAACATCACCTTCCTATCCTTGGTGCCCCACAGTGTGACTTGTGCACATTGTACAGTGAAAAGGACAAGCTCCTGACAAGATTCATTGGCCCTCTTATACCAAGATCTCAGTGTTCTTCCCATAGCCACTTAGTGAAGCACTCAAGTACCATTGTTTCCAGTTTGCTAAGGTAAAAGCAGATACTGAAAGCTCCATTTGCCCATGGATAACCAGAGATACAACAAGACTGACTGGAGTCACAAGGAATCTGTAGAGCTGGGGATAAGATCTACAGTTCACAGGGTCAATCCAAATCAAACTACACACTGGGAACATCTCTTGACAAGCTGTATGCAGAAAGCAGTTCTTAGTGCCCCTAATCATCATGCCAAGCTTTAACTCCAGCTAAATTACCTTACAACATGGGGTTTTTTGTTTTTAAAAGTGAAGTTACATTGAATCTCATGCAAGTTATCACTCAGTACTAAGAGGCTATGAAAAAAAGGCTATATGCTGACTGTGCTGGCTTTCAAAGACTGATACCCTATACAGACCACAGTGGGAAGGGAAAAGCAAGATCAGCTCACATCAGCTTATTACTTCTGGTTTCCAAATAGGACAGAAAGTGAAGCCAGCACAGAGCTCGAGCTGCAAGGAGGTAACTGGCTTCTCGCCCAATACATGGGTTCATTTTTGAGGCCCCTCCAGCTTGACATTGCTAAAAAAGGAAGTTGGAAAATGTTACCCTGCAACCAAGAAATGCTGCATCTCACTTGCTGCCGGGAAGGAAAGTTTCTAGGTAGGTTTTGGCCACCAAAAGGAAGAGGAGGCTGCTGTGATTTCATCTGATTCTTCACAGAGTAAGCATGCAGATAGGGACCAGCCATCCATTCCTGACACTCATCTCATTCCTGGCTGCTGCTAGAGGACTTGGCTGTAAAATACAGGTATCAGGTTATAGTGCATCCCCTCCAGCTCTTTGAGAAGCTCCAGGTCCTGAAGTAAAACACTATCAGTTTCTTCTTCATTTAGTGCTGGTGCCACACCCACAGAACTGGCAACTGACCAGGTCTGAACCACTCATTTGTTACAAAAACCTAAATATTTGCCCATTATTGCAACAAATGGCAACAAACCCAAGGAAATCCCTATTTATGCTACAAGAACCAAGTGTCCTTGCAAGACTTCTGCCTGAATTTCTATAGTAGAGGGAATAAATGCTCCAGAACTCCATCAGCTCTGCTGCAAACATCCCAGTGGCCTCTTTCATCTCCAACCTTTTGATTAGGAAGCCAGTGTCACCAGTACCGCATTGATTTAGCGAATCTGATGAGTTCAGTGGATGAAGAATAAAACAGCCATCACACCCAAAGCTATGCAGCAGTGGATTCCAAGAAAACCCCTTCTTCCTGAAGCACATTCCCTCCCTGCACATGGTTTCAGGACCAGCGGGTGCAGAAGGCAGTTACATAATGCTGCAGGAACCGAAGGGGGAGAATGAATGTCAGAACTTGCTAAAACGTGCACCCGGGAGCCTGACGGATTCCGTCTCCAGCATCCATCAAACATGATTAATTTTAATGTCACAACATCTTAATGTCAATTACTTTTAATGTCACGGCTTCTCATTCAGCAGCACGGCCGCGTTTTGGAGCCGGTAAGAGATTCCCCCCAAAGAACTTTTAGGAGCAAATAAATAAACCATCAAAAATAAACGCGACAAACACAAGCAGCAGCCTGGTGCCTCCCTCCTATTGTAAGGCTCTTGATGTGGTGAATCCGTTTCAAACACTAAGGCAGTTGAGAAATAGAGCATCTGAGGCGTTTATGGTTAGAGCCAGATTACTACTTAGTAAAAATCTGCGTCTACTCCTATTGTTCTGACTACAATTTAGCTGATTGAAGGTGTCTGGCAGACATGTGGCTTGCTATTCTTTACATTAGGTTAAGCACTGAGACAATGGAAGATCTTGTTTAGATGCTGCACAGAGAATAACAAATACAGTGGTGATATCTGGGTGTCTAAAAGAAGAGACAACAGTCAAGTTGAGACTGATAAGGGAACTCATAGGACCTGAGACCTAGAATCTTTAGGTTATCGAGTGGCTTGAGCAAAACTGAGCATATAAAGGTTTTTAGAAAAGCAATGGGGATGTTGACTCCTCACAATTTCAAACCCATTCAGGTGTTGCAAATTTAGAAGCCTTTAGATTCAAATTCCTTTGGTTTTATATGCTCTTTGGCAGAGACTGGGAAGCAGCAGAGATGGGAAAAGAAACAGCACAGAGCATACTAGGAATGAACATACTCTTATCTACATAATCATTTGTTGTCTATTACTCTGGAAAGCAGTTAAAGCACCTTCCTCTTGATGCAACATTCAAATGGCAGCTGTATATTCAGAAAGTCAGTTGTTTTTAAAGACTTGATGCAGGCCGAAAACAACTTGTGGGTATAAGCAGGAAATATAGATAGGAACTTGTGTTAGCTGGAGAGTCTGACAAAGCCTCAAACCCTGTGGGGATTCTCAAAACAACAAAAGCATCTTTGTACTTATCTTTAAAATGAATTATAAGGCTGAGGACGAGTCAGCCTCTACCCCAATATGAAACTCAGATGGATAGGAAAAGAATACTTAAACAGACAAAGAAAACAAATGGGAGAGGAAGTCAGACACCTCCATGATCTAAAAAAGAGTCTAAGAACTGACTTGGTCCACTCATTGATACATACTTGTCCACCCACATTTGCACTCACCACCTCACTTAACGGTAATGCACTACACAGCTCTGTGGAACTACTGCAGAAAGCATATTTTAAGCCCATAACAAGTCAATGGAACATTCAAAGCATAAATCCAAAGAAACCAAATTAAGTCTCAATCTAAAATACAATTGTAAGAATGAAATGCAACATTTACTAATAGATTTTCAAAGCCGGAATATATGAGTTTTGATCATATGAGTTTGCAGTTCAGCAGAGACCACAGATCATCATAATGTTTGTACAGCTTAATAGTTCTATTAGCATCATCTCCCACTGATAGACTAGTTCAGTGGTACATTAAACTTCCCAATAATTCCTTGAATCTTAGCTTCTATCCTGCATTTGTCAAGGTTCAGCTTCCAGCTATCAGCTCTTAAACCCCCCTGCATTCTAGATTACAGAGCAGTCTGAGAACAGTTATCTAAAAGACAACAGGGGCTGTCCTGATCTCGGGCTTCATCCAGGAAGGGGGAGGTTTAGCATCAACCAGCCCTAGCTGTCTGTTGATGTCAGAATCCAGGGCTCATTTAGAACTGAGTGGGATTTACAGACCTTGACTAGTTTTATTCTCTCCTTCTTTTACGGAATCAATCACAGCACCCTGCCTCTTGATCTCGGCAAAGTGTCTGTCATGTCATCCTTATGTCTCTGTCTGCTTGGACATATTGGCGCTCATCAAAACATTTACTATAAAAGGTAAGCAGGTAAAACATGAGAGGTGCCAGGTAATGCCAGACAGCACATTCTGACAGAGCTTTGTATACATCTGACAGCAAGCGTAGCCCAGCATCATCTCTCAGTCTTAAACAGCTCACATTCCTTCCTTGAGCTAAACCCCACACAGCTGCATTGTTTCAACAAGCTAAAAAGCAGCCTTGGGCCAAGGGTTTACTGCAAAGACCTTTACCCTGGCCCAAACTAACCCAGCTCTCCAGGCATAAGCATCTACAAGCACCAGTTATTTACATGTCTTCTGTCCTGCACCAGCCAGGGGAAAAGCGTGGCTGCAAGGCTGCAGGGAGAGCTGAAAGTCCAGCTCTTCATGAACACACCTGCAGCTACCTAAAACCACACAAAGCCAAAGCTTAAATTCTTCAGCAGGTTCCCCACACCCTATTTGCATTTCAGCTCCTCCATCAATGTGAGAAGTGATTCAGCTCATCTTCACATTAAGAAATGCAGCATCCGGCTACTAGAAAATAGATTCCAAGTGCTCAGTTTCTATTCAGGAAGCTATTAGATATTTATAAGGCTTAAGCACAAGTCACACTAGATTTATTTCTTCAAGTATATAAACGCATAATTTTCCTTATCTGCTTAATATTCAGCAGTAACTTTCCCATACAAGTATGGGATTCCATGCACTGTCAGTTGTGGGTTTTCTTCCACCTCCATCTGATACTGGACCATTTTGGAGTGAAACACTGTAGATCAACTGTTAGCCTCATCCAGTAGTTCCTAACTCCTTATTTCCATGTTTGCTGTCAGGCAGGAGTCTGACTCACTGGCTAAATCTATGTGAGAAAAGTGAAATACTTATTGGGGTTATTGTAGGGTTTCCTAGGCATCTGTCAGATGTAGTTGTGACAGCTCACAACTGAATAAAGGGTATGAGTAGCTGTGGCAAACCCATGGGCCACGGAAGGAAGTATGGCTAAGTGAATACATTAGCCATTTACTGACTATAAATATCAGGAAAAAAAAAAAATCCCTTTTTTACCCTTTTCCTGTATTCTTTCCCTCAAACCAACTCCTAATAATAACTAGAAACAAGATAACAGGCTAAGGCGGTATCCTAACCCTTATTGCACCTCTTATTCTGTAACACATGCTTATTAGATGGTGGCATTCTGTCCTGGACACAGTTTTAACGTGCAGATCTTGCACTGGCAATTAACATGCCTATTTGCTCTTTGGTTGCTGTATCTGGAATGACAGGATCTATATACCCCTATTTCAAGCTTCCATCTCCTGTGTTTCTTCAGCCCAGCAACTGGCAAAGTTGCAAGAGCTTCATAATGCTGGAAATAGTTTGTTTGCCTTGTCAAGAAAAGAAATCAAATGGCTCCATACTGTAGATAACAGCAGTTCAACAGCCCCAGACCACACAAGTCTCGGCATCTGGCCCTCATTAATATCTAAAAACAAACCCAAAGGGTCTATCTGCCAGGCAATGGGTCTTAGTTAGCATTTATGCAGAATAAGCCAAGTAAAATGTGCCCACTTGATCCTCAATGATTATTTGGGATGATTATTGGTACCAGCATGATGGAAGCAGTCATAACAGGATATCCTGAGTAAGATTTACAGTGAAGCCAGTTCCCTTGATCAGCCAAGCTGCTTCTGGCATCACTCAGGATGGAAACTGCTGTTGGGGGGGGTGGTGGTGGTGTAAGGGGAGGGACACTGCCATGGGTTTGCACAGAAATGTTTTATTCAGGCTGTTTATCCTCAAAAGAGCATTTCCCTTTTAGATTAAATTATCTGGATTCTGTTTAGTCTAAACACAGGAGACAGGACTCGAGCATTTCCTCTTTTAGGAAGTATGGCTGAGTGTATTTCCTACAAAATTTATAAAGAACTGAAGTAAAGACTTGTATGGCTCTTGAAGATTCCCAACTCTTTCCCCCTAAATGCTGAAAGAGCCAGCTCTGTCAGAACACAGTTGCATCCCAGTGGCATGAAATACAAATGCAAGCAGACAGCAGCTATAAGCTCTTTGGAAAGGGCAGGCTGATAAAAATCAAGCTATTTACCAATACTCCTCATTGTTTTGTCTGAGGACCATAAACCACATTATATAATGAGACATTTGCCTTTTTATGGATGGGGAAACCAAGGCTCCAAAAGGACTTGGGACAAATCCACCTATTGGGATTACACTGGAGATGAGACAAGTTAACTAACAACAGATCTGAACCTTACCAGTGAAAGGTTCTCATTCTGATAGAGTCATCACTGGAGCTGGAAACAAAAGCACGGATTCCTGTCTTCCTGTCTCTTCTTACAAACTATTCTGACCCTTTTGATGTAAAGATGCTACCAAATTTTATATGCTATTTTCCATGCAATAGCCACACTGTACTTCCCACAGGAAGCATTTACCTCCACCTGAAGCACAAGGGAAATGTCTTACTCTGTCTTCCTGGAGACCCAAAGGCCAGATAATGAACAAAGCTCCTCTGCCCATAACCTGCCTCAGCATTTTAGCAGAGCTCAAGACTGATGCAAGTCTAACAGTCCAGTACCTTTAATCTCACAGCTGCCTTAAACACTTTCCCTGGCATCTTCCCTGAGTGTTCCTGTATTATGTACTACTAGATTGGAGGGGATGTAGAGAATACATGAATAGTGACTGCTATGTAAAACATATGTAGAATAGCATTAATCTGCTACATAAAGTCTTCTGTGTCTGCACAGTATGAGCATAACTGGTGATGAGTGTTTATAAAGCATGCATAACCATTACCTGCTCAATTACTGTTGTTAGTATGCATGGTTGGCACTAAGCACTGTCCATTGTGTGGCTCCACCAGCTCCCTGTGCTCAGGGAGCTCTTCATGGCTTGAATTCTGCATCATTATCAGGCCCTAATTTTATCCATATTGGCTCAGGATATTTTTTTCCTTTCTTTTACATTGTCAGTCTGCTTGCCACATCCTTGCTGAAGGGGATTCCTCACTTTAAGTCCTTCTCTTGGTAGGGCGGGATGGCCTCTTTTAGTTGAGGATTATAGGCTCTGACAGTGCTGACACAGAAAAATAAAACCCCAGAATGATTTAAAGCAATGAGGAGGGCTGTTCCCATAGAGCTACTACTGCCTTTTCCTCCTGTAGCTCAGACTCAGTGTAAATCCGGCTCCTTATGGACCTTACACAGAGAGAGAAATATCAGAGCCTTTGACAGCCTCCACCCCATCAGATGCTCTTCACACAGTCTTACCTTCATGAACTAAACCATTTGTGGCCCAGCATCACAGCTATACTAACTGGGGCTGGGACACTAAGGCATGAAGGGATGAAGAGGTTTGCATACTCTCAGTCAAAGCTAGGAATGTCACAAATCTAAATTCAGGGCAGTTAGATCATCCTGTGAGGCAGATCCAGACTGAAAGGGTGCTTGAAGATATCTTTTTAGAGGACAGTATTGAGTGAGCTCAGTTCCTATCTACTCCACACAGATGCTTTGGGAAACCAGAATTCATTTACTTTTTTAATGGGTTTTCCCTCCATTCTGCTTATACAAGCTCATCATAAAAAATTAAGAAGCATTTTAATCAGCAGCAAGAATAGAAAAGCAGTGCCAATTACTCTGCATGAATTTATAGTCTGGAGTTACCTGGTGCCTGGCTTGTTTAGACAGCAAGCAGGAAGAAAGCTGGGTTTAAAACATTCTGGATTGCTGCACCAGCTTTCAAGTCTGCAGTATTAAAGGCAACAGTGTAAACAGGCAAAGGAGTACCCCCTGCCTCAGAGCGCATACAACCCAGAAAATGTCATCCTAAAGAGTTCCATCTGGAACAATAACACCTAGTTTGTTCCATTCACATTCTGGTTGTGGCTTTCATCCTCTCTCCTGGTGCTTTCACAGAAAAGGATATGGGGCAGGGGAAGATGCTTGATGACAACTAGAGAAAAAGAAACTCTGCAGCCCCCACTGCATTCAGTCCTTTTACTGATGGGTATGTATTCATTGCTGTCCCGCAATGCAAGCAACATGCCCAGGGCACTACTAAATAGGAAAAAGATGCAAGCTCAAGTAGTTATTAGAGGGAAGAGTATTTTGCAACGCAGGATCATTAGCTCCAGAGCAGAGCAGCTCAGTTTTGATCTTTCCATGTACCAGGTCATATTGGGTCTGAATTAA